>JANAVB010034419.1:7415835-7484829 GCA_029216955.1 Iris pallida
AGAGGATAAAGTCTGCACATAAGAATGACCTATTCTTATAGAAAATGCATGAGTTGATTTCAATAGGAAAGAATCGATTTTACGGAAGATGAAGATGTGACGTTGCATGTGAAGGGAAGACTTTGCGGTCCTAAGGACGAGGAGCTTCGAGAATAAATTAACGGAAGCTCACTTTATGAAGTATTCCTTACATCTAGGAAGTACGGAGATATTAAGGGTCTGAAGCTCATCGTCAATCACCATCTTCATCGCAGACAGCTAATTGATGATAACCTGAATCTTGTTCAGATGTTGTTCAACTGGGCACCCTCCGTGTACTTCGAGTTGACGAGTTGGCGAATAAGAAATGTCTTGTTGTTAGCCGCCTTCCTTTCGTATAGTGAATGCAGCTTCTCCCGTAATACTTTTGCAGAATTCTCCATGGAGACGTGGTGAAACACTGAATCGTCCAGCCATTAGCGGATGAATCCAATGAACTTCTGATCCAATCGCTTTTAGTCATTAGCAACTTTGTCCGATGGCTTGGGACTGTCGCCCTCCAATGGAACATGCAAGTCATTGCACCAGAGTAGATCCTCCATCCTTGGCTTCAAAATCACTCAGTTATTTTCTATAAAGGTGATCATATGTATGTTTATCTGCTCTGTAGACATGGTTGTACCTTCACTCTCGAGAACCTGAGAGTTCTAATACTAGATGTTGGTATCAGACCAGAACTAACCGAACCTTCGCTCTGATACCAGATGTTGGAAACCCGTGCGTGACTCGAACCAGATTCGACCACAAACACGCAGAAGTGATGTCAACCCACCTGAAGATAACGAACCAATCTACCGAAAGTTAAGACATTAAATAACGTATTTTTGGTGACTACATTACCTAAACAAATCCCATTCTATATTTTTTGACAAAAAGATACAAGATTGATAAAGAACTATGTTGAACCCTTTGCTCCAAGATTCAATCCTCTTAACAAACTCAAGTAGAAAGAAGAAGATTACAACTTGAAATCGCTCACCCTCTTGTACCATCTCCCTGTACGAAGACGACGAACCCCGTACACATTTTCTGTATACAAGCACCCTGAATCTCCCACCTTGTGCTCTACCTATTGCCTCCACTTTCAACACACACACACACACACACACACACACACACACACACACACACACACACACATATATATATATATATATAATATATATATAATATATATATATATAGTTGAGAAACTACATTTTAGGTAATAGCAATTCCTAAAATTGGAATCCCTAAAATAGGAAACTCAATTACTAAAATAGAGACCATATTTTAGGTAATAAAATTTTTAAGGTTTAATTGTAACTTGATACCCTCAACTATTTTAGTTTTTCAACTTGATACCATAAACTTTTTTACTCGACAACTTGATACCATCAACTATTTAACATTTCCAATTTGATATCCAAAATTTTAAAAAAGATAAAATTACTCCTCCTTTCACTTTCCAACCCAACCCCCTCCCTCCCCCCGCCGGCTCACCACTCCCCTCATCCTGCCCCCTGCTGCCTCCATCCCTGCGCCCGCCCCCTCCAGCCACCCTCGATCCCTTCCCCCCGGCTGCCCCGCCGCCGTCCCCACTCCCCCACCACGACTGCACCAATGCCCCTCATCCCCGGGCGCACACGGTGGCTGGGGGTAGGGGTGGGGGTGGGTGTAACTCCACCTTCTCTAGATAAAGAATTTTTTTTCATTAATTATTATTATTATTATTTAAATAGTTTATATTCTGGAATATTTGAATTATTTTTGGTTAACCTTCACTACAACAAAAAACCCTTTTAATGACGGCTAAAAAGCGTCATTAATGACAAACCATGACGCTTTTTTTTCAAAGCAACTGTTATGAAAACGGGTGTTATAAATGTTTTTAAAAGCGTTATAAAAACTGTCATAAATAGTTTCTATAAAAGCGTTATGAATATTTAATATTAGTGCACAATTCAAGACTTTTGTAAAACGTTATAAATAGATAATATGTATAGGCTCAATGCAGCACATTTATAACACTTTATACTATTCAAATTAGCATATTTATAACGCTCTATACTGCACATTATATATTACATTCCAAAAATTTAACATTATATATCACCATCTTTATTACATTTCTCAAAATAGAGTACATATCAACATCTTCATTACATTCTCAAAATAGAATATCCAAATACATATATATATTTACAACTACCAAAATTGTCCACATCAAAACTTGGCCACATAACCAATAATCATGAAAGATCAACGACAGCCAGAACACCAGTGAAATCCTGAGAAAAAGAGAAGACAACCAAATCAGTCCATATAATTGTCAGGCCTAAAAATCAAATCTAATCATGAAATATCAAGAGAAGAAGTAAAACAAACTAGGTCATGATAGGGATCAGGTATTTGTCCCATATCTGGAGCAAGCTTGACAGAATAATCCCTTAGAAAAGAGTTTTCATAAAAATGGGAACAATCATAACATTATATAGAAACCGTAAAAAACTATTGCAGAGATTTTGCAAGAAAAAAACCAATTCCAACGACGCCAATGCCTTTAAAAGGGAACAAATCCTGAAGGAATGAGACGTTTCGATTTCCTTCACCGTCTATCAAAACAAACACAATATATAGGTATAGTTGGGGAAAGAAGCTAGCAACAGAACAGTTATCCTGCGTCCCAGCAACAACCACAATATAAAGGTATATTTTAACATACGCACCATCAAAACTGTTGACAGGTTGTTGAGAACAACTTTCAACATACGCACCATCAAACTGTTGAGAACAACTTCAAAACTGTCAACAACACCATAAAAAACTGTCAAGCAAAACCCTGAAAAAGAAAACATCAAACCATGAGATATGAAAATGTAAAATCAAATCAAAACTTTATAAGGAGTGAAAAATAAATTATAACTACCTCACTTTGTCATATCCCTAAATTCTTTTACTGTGATGGAATAAAGCCTATTTTGCCCCAATTCCAGCTTAGAATTCTATTACATCCTCCTATAAGCAAAGATCCATTGTCGAATATCAAGTAGTGTTGTTCAAGTCATAATCCTTTAGAATCATAGTACCTAATTAAATCAAAGAAAATAAGCTTTCAATTAAATAAAAAATGTGGACAAATTATAAGTAAATTTCTTTTTTTCCACTCATTAAAGCTCACATTTAGAAGATCAACAGTTTTATCTCAAAGACATCATGTTAAGATAACATATACAGTCCATTAGTTGAAATAAACCTATAAATATATACAGGAAATGTGATACATGACAAGCTATAGATTTTTTTTATCTACCACAAAAAGATGCAAAAAAAAAATGCAGCACTCATGCCTTGTAACCCACTACAAAAAGAAGCAAAAAATGCAGTAATCATGATTAGTAACATATTTGTTGTCTTGTAAACCTATTCGGAAATGTTTTCGTGAATTCTGCTTAGTATAAACATGTTCTAGTTACCTAAAATCAATATAGTGACAATGGAAAAGAATACAACAAGCACATTAATATGTATAATATTTCTACATGGAAATAAACTGAAAGTAATTGTAATATAAATTTCGTCATTGTTAGTTGAAACCACAAACCACAATGGTTACATATAGAGAGAGCATAGTGCATTTTAATAGCAGCTCTTATGAACAATAAGAAAAGTACCAAAGTAAAATATACGTACATAGCAACCAAGAATAAGGGTTATGTTGAAATGGAATGAATATGGATAAGTTCATACTAGAAAAAGAGACTTAGAAGAAGACACATATAACAGGACTAGAGGCATACACTTTCATATCAAGCTTGGATCAAATTGTAGGTATATGGAGAAATATGAACTGGCAAAGAGGCTTAAATGGTTCGTTGCTATTAAATAGCTACAATCTTGAATATATAATGAGATTCTTTAACAATATCTGCACCAACCTGCAAAACATAAGAAATATAATGAGATTCTACATGACAATAAACAGAAACCTCGTCAAGGAATAATTAAGGTTACAAAAGAAATGTTTATAATCATTGTGTACCGTTTTGCTCAGTGTCATCAAGAGTATCCTTGATGCATCAACCTTTGCTGCCAGTCTTAGAAGAGTGCAGCCACCACCAAAATGATTCATATAGCTGAACATTTTTTTTTTTGGAATGGAGACCATTGGTAAGAAATTAATGGGAATTTTTATCAACAACTATGACAATTGTTGGAAGGAAAAACAATTTTCAAAAGGTCATAACATCATAGGCAGAGTATTTATGAGGTCAAAATCTTATAGTAAACACAAGCTCCTACCACGTGATGCTAGAAATTTATAATAGTAGTTAGGCATCATACATCAAATAAAAAGTCAGAAATTATAAACAATATAAGCCTAAGCAACACTAAGATAGGTAAATTACGAGCTATCAAGCTATCATCGGATCCTTAATCTAATAAGCAGGACAGATTCTATGCAAGTATACATGCTCAAAAACATAAGTCCTTCAGCATACCTGAATGACAGCAACACCACAAGAGATCTTGGCAATCCTCTCATTAAAATGCTCGCTTTAGTATTATGCCCGCCCTCCTTTGCCCGATTTATGAAACTTTCAGCCAGCGACTCCAAAAAAGCGACAAATTGTAATTTCATCAAACATGTAGTCTGCAGATCAATTGGACAACCCGAGTGCCCGCTTAATCAAAATTTCTAAGTGATCGTTTAATTGCGATCTGTCCGTGTCCTGACCGTGTACGTGTCCGTGTCGTATCAGATCATAACGGCTAATCAATAGAGAGAGAGGGAGGGAGGGAGAGTTCTCACATAGGTAAGCAACCCTAGGGTTCAGCTGCTCGATCTCGTTGGCGACCCTGAGGATCGACACGATGGAGGCAAGGAAGGATGAGCTCGCTGTCGGCGGTGGCCTCCTCCTCCGTGGCGTCGAGCGTCGTCGGCTGCCTTCATCCTCCTGGACAGCGTCCTCCCCCCACCGAGCGCCTGCGGCGTCGTCCCACTGCTGCTCGCCATTATTTCTTCTTCCTTCCTCAACATCGGAGCTCCAGTAAGAAGAAGTAGCAGTAGTAGTCATTGAGAGATCTCTCGGGGTCGGGGCTTTTTTTTTCCGAGTTTGTGCTTTTGCTTTTTTTGGGTGCTTTTGCTTTTGGGATCGGAGTAGGGATTAAGGAATCGGAAGTGAGTGGAGCTCTCTAATTCAAGAAAAATGGTGAGGAGAGAGATTAGAGAGAAAAAAATCGATGGAATAAAATATCGACGGAACCCTAATTCTGAGCATGGGAGCGGAGGAAGAGGAAGGGGAGGAGGAGAGGGGAAATAGAAGGAGAAAAAGGTATTTCGAACGCTTAATATTAATAAGTTTGCAAAATATTACAAGTTTGCCACCGCTCTAAAATATTAATAACGTTTGTTTTATAAACGTTATAAAAAGCCCAGAATTAGCCCAAACCGTCATAGAAAAAAGGTATGTCGAACTTTGATAACGCTTAGGTATCAACGTCATCAATACGTCTTATCGAGCGTTATTAATAGGCCTTTTTGTTGTAGTATTTATTTGTTTAAATAGTTATAGTCTATTATGTTTCTATTAACAAGCTACACATCTTGTTAAGCCATAACCAATTTTCTAGTCAGCCAACCTATTAAGACACAACCTTTTTGGTCAACCCATAAGTTTGGGCCAAACTAGAGTCCTCATTAGAGCCGATACATTGGATATCAAACCCTATTCATGAACCATTATATTGGCAAGCTATTAGTATAAGTCATTAGAGCCCATAGGTTAGCCTTCAAACACCTTTCTTTTTTGGCCCAAGCCTACTAGGGGTAGATTAGTTCAACCCGTTAGGGTTCACCTGACCCGTTTAGAATATAACTCATCATTTCCTAATTACTCAGATCTGAACTTCAAGCCTTCGTTCTTCCTTTCTTCTCCGGTGAAGGCACAGAGCAGCGACGCATCTCGGCGGTGCCACATTGTGCGTCGATGACCTAGAGGCTTCCCGAACATTTGTCTCCACCGACTTAGCCTTAGAAATCTTCATCGTCCCTCCACAACTGTAATGCCCTATCCCGTTCGGTCCAATCAGAGGAATCAAAATACTAACGACGTTGGACTTAGCCATGCAACTTGTCACACCCCAGTACCGAGATACGGAGACGGACTAGGCCAGCTACTCCATATGAGGTACGTAACGTCATACGGCGATCGTGGCTGTCGAGAGACTAGGGGGTACATGCTACAATCAAGTCTCCTATGGTCCCACAGAGTTCTATGTCTCAATCAATCAAGTCAAATCAGCAATTAAATGAACATTAAAGATAGCAGTAAGGCGTCCCTGACGCTTCATCAAAATGATCATGAGAGACTAGCTTTATAATTTAGCTATCTCAGAGAGTCAGGAGTACAAAATTATACACAGCTGCAGTCTGTTTAATTACAATTATGTACTGACACAAAATATCAAGTAATCCGGCTAACAGATGCCGGTGGCTAAACGCCGCAAAAGTATAAGCAGGAGTGGTGGAGAAGAAACCCACTCGAGTCCTCGAACTGCCATGCTCCTAGTATGCACCATGGATGTCAGGGAGGAAGATCGTGTCCTCAGGCTCTGCTACGGGATATGGCCAAACAAAACCAGCGGGGTCAGCCCCGAATAGCAAGTACCGCCAAAGGGGCACAAGAGTTAAGATTAAAAACCCAGTTAAATAGAATGATTGATAATAGTAATACTTATGCTACTATTATAGGGTAGCGCAACATCCTCGAACCCATATGGCACCCTTACAACCAAACAAGGACAAAAGGTGCCGCATGGAGTCGGGACGTGTCGTACTCTATAACTTTTGCATAAGTTAAAGGGTATAAACAATAAAATCTCCTGATCGTGACTTCGGTCGATAGCCTATCGCAGCACAATAACCAACCCAACAATCAAACAAGAACATGGGTTGGATCATGTACCATGATAGACCATGTTCCTCAGTCATTCACAGAAGTAGCACTCCAAAATCAGAATAAGTCTTCCGTTCATAACTTCGGTCCACAGCCTATCATAGTACGATAACCAACCCAACAATCAAACAAAACATGGGTTGGATCACGTACCATGACAGTCCGCTTCCCTCAGTTACTCACGGAAGGCAATAGCATACAAGCAAGTCGTTTTCACGGCCAATCAAGTCTACGAGTTTCTAGTGGGACAAGGTTATCCTCGCATCATGTTATGTAGAAATCCTCAGATCGTATCTTTCCAGCAAGGCTAGCCAATCCAGGGGTTCGCGTAGACAGGTATGATTGAGCACAGGTCCCTCGTAAGGCCACCTTGCTAAAACATATAATATATAGCAGGAATTAATCGGATACAGTCATCCACTCGTTGCAGATGACACAGTATCCGTGGAGACCAGCCGGCGCGTCAAGACAGTATCTCAAGGCGGCTGGTGTAACACGATCTCGGGATTTTGCCCTCCCCATGCATCTAGTATATTTAGTTGCCTAATTTAACCCTAGGTGAAATCTTGGACTTTCATACTGTGGCCTGCATGATTATCCTTCTAAAGTCGTACTTTAGTACGAGTACCCAAAGAGGATCCATGTCAATCAGTATGTCAACATGTTCTACCCTCCTTAGTGTAATGCATCATTACAAATACGCCACGTGGAGTTACGAGTCATTTGTCGAGCATGAACAAGAACTGGGACATTCAGGTACATGTATCAGAAGGAACACTTTGTTCTCCGGGTCACATTAGTGCTCATATCATGCTCGGGACAAAAGGCGTAAGGATATAAAATGGACATATAATATATATATATATATTTATATATAATATAATAATAATAAGGTAACAAGATAGGGCAGAAAAGTCCATGCGGCTCAAAGGGAGTGAGTCCATACGGCTGGGTCATTACGGGTTCATGCGGCTGGGACTGCACACTCATGCGGCTCAAGGAGCCCAAGGCGCATGCGGCTGGAAAGGCGGGTTCATACGGACGAAGGGGGTCGCTTATGCGGCTGCGAAGGGAGCAATCGCCAGGCGGCCGGGTTCAACAGCGTATGCGGCTATGATCAGACGAAGTCCTATACGGCTGAGTATGGGCGATACATATGCGGCTGGATGATGGATGAGCTTTATGCGGCCCAAAAACAGTGGCGCATATGCAGCTGGTGCAAAAGACTCATGCGGCTAAAAAGCTAGCCGCATGAAGATTCATGCGACTTAAGGTAACAGGGGCTCATGTGGCTCAATTACTTGCCGCATGAAGATTCATGCGGTCAAGTACTCAAGCAAGTCTTATACGGCTAGGAAGAACCTTCTATGCGGCTGAGCTCGAACGAGTCTCATGCGGCTGGAAAGGCCATGCGGCCAGAGACTTGCCGCATGAGGATTCATGCGGTCAAGTACTGCTCTTCTTCTCCACTTGTCCGAGAAGAGGAGCCAAGCAACCATGGCTTCCAAACTACACAAAACCTTCATTCGGAGCCAAAATCGAACTTCCTTAGGTCAAAATGGGGTAGAACGAGATCCTCTACAACATGGAACCATCAAAACTAGGAAATAACAAGATTAAGTAGATCAAAACCCAAGAAATCCGAAAATAAAGTAAACCTAGATCTACAAAAATTAAAGCTTCAAAATGGAAACTTCCAAGTTCTAAACTAGTATAGGTTGAGGAGAAGCATGTTTTGGCAAATAGTTTTGTAAGAAATTATTGACAAAATTATGGATCCATCTCTTGAGCAAGTTGGTACTTGCCTTGGTTGATGGAAGAAATATTTGGTTGGTGGAGGAAATATTTGGTTGGTGGAGGAAATAAATG
The DNA here is from genome assembly GCA_029216955.1 of Iris pallida. Classification (NCBI taxonomy): domain Eukaryota; kingdom Viridiplantae; phylum Streptophyta; class Magnoliopsida; order Asparagales; family Iridaceae; genus Iris; species Iris pallida. The sequence goes on from JANAVB010034419.1 coordinate 7,424,682, forward strand.
AGAGGAAGTAAATGAGAGGAGAGAGAATGAGATGATATATATATAGATCTTGGACCCATGGGTTCATGATGAACCAAAGTGTTCATGATGAACCATTGGTGAACCAAGAATAGGTTACCCAAATGAGCCAAAACTGTAGGCCCAAATGCAGAAAAATAAATTAGGAAATAATATTTTATCGAATATTTTGGGAAATACATAAAGAAATACAGCATAATAAATACAGTATAAATACAAGGTAAATACGGTTTATCGGTTTACGTATTAAAATACGTATTCCAGGATCGGGGAGTGACATCTCTACCCTTCTTAGAAAAATTCCGTCCTCGGAATTCCAGCCAAGACAGGATAGTAAAATTAGGGCAAGCAAGGCTCAATCATATATAAGTTAACTATCATAGCAGTTATTATCATACATCACAAAGTGCAAAACAAGCAGGTGTAGATAAGCATGGAATCGTGTCATAAGGGGCAAAAATACCTTATCAGTCAAACAAATGCGGATACCGAGATCTGATCTCGTCCTCGCGCTCCCAGGTTGACTCTCCCGGAGAGTGATGGTTCCAAGAAACACGGACAAGGCTTATCGTCCATTCTTGAGTACCTTCTCTCGCCGGTCTAAAATAGATACGGGTTGTTCCTCGTAGGTTAGGTCGGTACCAACGACTAACTCAGAATGATCGAGGACATGACTCGGATCCGGGACATACCCACGTAACTGGGACACATGAAACACATCATGTATGCCAGTTAACGAAGGCGGAAGGGCAAGTCGATAAGCCACATCACCTACCCGAGCGAGAATCTTAAAAGGACCAACGTATCTTGGACTAAGCTTTCCTCGGGTTCCAAATCTGATGATACCCCGAGTAGGTGAAATTCGTAGAAACACTTGGTCGCCAGCTCTGAACTCTAGAGGCCTACGATGTTGATCTGCCCAATGACGATGTCGGTCCTGTGCAACTCGAAGGCGTTCTCTGACCAAATTAACTATCTCCACAGTCTGCGTGATCATCTCTGGCCCCAACAATTTCCGTTCTTCGACGTCGTCCCATGCCAAAGGGGACCTGCACTTCCTTCCGTACAATGCTTCGAACGGGGCCATCTGAATGCTAGCCTGATAGCTGTTGTTATAGGAGAACTCTACTAGATGAAGGTGATCCTCCAAGATCCGCCAAAATTCAAGGTACACGCCGTAGCATATCTTCTAACGTCTGAATGGTTCTTTCTGATTGCCCGTCAGTTTGTGGATGATAAGCAGTACTGAATCTTAACTTGGTTCCCAAACTTTGGTGTTAGCTCCGCCAAAAATGGGAAGTAAACCGCGTATCCCGATCTGATACTATACTAACTGGAACATCGTGTTGCCTTACTATCTGCTTCATGTACATTTCTGCTAACTGCTCAGTAGTCTGTCCAACTCGGAAGGGAAGGAAATGAGCGACCTTCGTGAGTCGATCTACTATTACCCAGACTGCATTCTTGCCAGCCGGGGATCTAGGTAGACCGGTCACGAAATCCATCGTGATGTGCTCCCATTTCCATTCTGGGATAGGAAGCGGCTGTAGCAACCCTGCTGGTCTCTGCTGCTCGGCTTTCACCTGCTGACATACCAGACACTTGGATACAAATCTCGCTATCTCTCTTTTCATGTCATTCTACCAAAAGAACTGCCTGATATCTCGATACATCTTCGTTCCTCCTGGATGAATGAGTAAATAGAACTATGAGCTTCGGACATAACTTCTTGCCGAAGGTCTCCACTCGGTACACAGAGTCTGTTTCCAAACCTGAGCGTACCATCTTCTCGAATCACTAACTCCTTTCTACGGCCTGATTCACACTCCGATCGCAACTTCTGAATCTGTGGATCTCCTGCTTGTGCTGTCCTTATCCTCTCTACTAAGGTTGACTGAATCTGCATACTGGTCATTCTTCCTATATCCCTTGGCAAAACTACTTTGATTCCCATACTCTGAAGGTCTTCTAAAATATGCTTCTGCGAGGTCAGAATAAAGGCACTGTCTCTCCTACTCAGTGCATCTGCAACTATATTCGCCTTGCCTGGATGATACTGAAGATCTAAGTCAAAATCCTTCAGTAGTTCTAACCATCTTCTTTGCCTTATGTTCAAATCTTGCTGCGTGAACACGTATTTCAAACTCTTATGATCAGTATAGATCTCTACCCGATCCCCGTATAAATAATGCCTCCATAACTTGAGTGAAAACACCACAGCTGCTAACTCCAAATCGTGAGTCGGGTAATTCTTCTCATGGTCTCGAAGCTGCCGAGACGCATATGCTATTACCTTTCCGTGCTGCATCAATACACATCCAAGACCCTTCCTAGATGCGTCACAATATACTGTAAAGCCTCCCGCTCCTACCGGAAGCGTCAAGATCGGGGCTGAGATCAACTTCTTCAATTCTTCAAATGATGCCTGACAGCTAGCTGACCAAACAAACTCTACGTCCTTGTGCGTCAAACGCGTTAAGGGCGCAGAGATCTTGGCAAATTCTACCATGAACCTTCTGTAGTAACCAACTAACCCTAAGAAACTTCGCACTTCTGTAACCGTTCTCGGGACTGGCCAATGCTCTACGGCCTCTATCTTCTTCGGATCCACTGACACTCATGTCCCAGAAATTACATGCGCCAGGAACGAAATATGATCTAACCAGAATTCACACTTGTCGAGCTTCGCATAAAGTTGATGCTCCCTCAATGTTGTAAGACAGTCCTAAGATGTTTCTCATGCTCCTCTTCACTGCTGGAATAGACAAGAATGTCATCTATGAACACTACCACAAATTTATCCAAATACGGCAGAAAGATGCGGTTCATTAAATCCATGAATACTGCGGGGGCGTTGGTTAGTCCAAAGGGCATTACTAAAAACTCATAATGCCCGTATCTAGATCTGAATGTTGTCTTCGGTATGTCTTGCTCCCGGACCCTTACTTGATAGTATCCTGACCGAAGATCGATCTTGGAAAAGACGCTGGCCTTGCTCAACTGGTCAAACAGGTCATCAATCCTTGGTAGTGGGTACTTATTCTTCACTGTTACTGCATTCAGCTTGCGGTAGTCGATGCACATCCTCGTCGACCCATCCTTCTTGGGAACTAGAATCACTGGCGCGGCCCAGGGCGATTTACTGTCTCGGATGAATCCCTTAGACTTCAACTCTTCTTCATGTTGATACAACTTATCCTGTTCTGACGGCGACATTCTGTAAACTCTGTCTGTAATAGGCCTCGTTCCAGGGTTCAACTCAATGCTAAATTCTACCTCTCTGACTGGGGGTATCCCTGGGAGCTCATCAGGGAAGACGTCGAGAAAATCTTCGACCACTCTCGGAATCTGTCCTGGCTCTGACACTGCTGCTGAGATGACGCCTCCGGCCTGATCCTTCAAGGTTCGAGTAAAGATGAACTGCTCCATCCCAGGAACGCTGAATATGACCCTACCTCCTCTACAATCAATTGTCGCATGACTGTCTCTCAACCAGTCCATGCCAAGAACAATATCAAAATTCCTCATAGGGAATTCAATCAATGACGTGGGCAATAAACCCACATATCTCTACCGGACATGAAAAGCACACTCTGCTAACTTCTACGAGCCCATTGCCGGTGAGTATATCCATCCTCTCCGGCAATGCCTCAAACTCTAATCCAATCCGTGTAGCATATTGTGCATAGATGAATGAATGAGTAGCGCCTGAATCAAATAATGCTACAGCGGGAAATGAGGTGACGAGAATTTTACCTGCCATCATGTCACTAGACGCTAGAGCCTCTCCCAAGGTCAAGGTGAGAGCCTGGCCCCGCGGAGCCCCTTGTTGCGGCCTTCCTCGACCATGCTGTTGTTGCCTCTGAGGGCCTCACCCGCTACTGAGAATGAAGCACCCCTATAGAGAAGAATATAAGATTATTAAGTCCGGACGAGGAAGATTTCGAGGATGCAAGTCAGGTTAGAGATCAAGGCAAGGACAGAGAATTCGAAACCAAATTTCAAGGAAAACAAGTTTTGATTGAGACTCCTAATAATTCGCAATACCCCACAAGTCTAAAATCAGACCTGCATGGGCCACCACTAAAACCTTGTCACGCCCCAGTACCGAAATACGGAGACGGACTAGGCCAGCTACTCCATATGAGGTACGTAACGTCATACGGCGATCGTGGCTGTCGAGAGACTAGGGGGTACATGCTACAATCAAGTCTCCTATGGTCCCACAGAGTTCTATGTCTCAATCAATCAAGTCAAATCAGCAATTAAATGAACATTAAAGATAAAGCAGTAAGGTGTCCCTGACGCTTCATCAAAATGATCATGAGAGACTAGCTTTATAATTTAGCTATCTCAGAGAGTCAGGAGTACAAAATTATACACAGCTGCAGTCTGTTTAATTACAATTATGTACTGACACAAAATATCAAGTAATCCGGCTAACAGATGCCGGTGGCTAAACGCCGCAAAAGTATAAGCAGGAGTGGTGGAGAAGAAACCCACTCGAGTCCCCGAACTGCCATGCTCCTAGTATGCACCATGGATGTCAGGGAGGAAGATCGTGTCCTCAGGCTCTGCTACGGATATGGCCAAACAAAACCAGCGGGGTCAGCCCCGAATAGCAAGTACCGCCAAAGGGGCACAAGAGTTAAGATTAAAAACCCAGTTAAATATAATAATTGATAATATAATACTTATGCTACTATTATAGGGTAGCGCAACATCCTCGAACCCATATGGCACCCTTACAACCAAACAAGGACAAAAGGTGCCGCATGGAGTCGGGACGCGTTGTACTCTATAACTTTCGCATAAGTTAAAGGGTATAAACAATAAAATCTCCTGATCGTGACTTCGGTCGATAGCCTATCGCAGCACAATAACCAACCCAACAATCAAACAAGAACATGGGTTGGATCATGTACCATGATAGACCATGTTCTTCAGTCATTCACAGAAGTAGTACTCCAAAATCAGAATAAGTCTTCGTTCATAACTTCGGTCCACAGCCTATCATAGTACGATAACCAACCCAACAATCAAACAAGAACATGGGTTGGATCACGTACCATGACAGTCCGCTTCCCTCAGTTACTCACGGAAGGCAATAGGATACAAGCAAGTCGTTTTCACGGCCAATCAAGTCTACGAGTTTCTAGTGGGACAGGTTATCCTCGCATCATGTTATGTAGAAATCCTCAGATCGTATCTTTCAGCAAGGCTAGCCAACCCAGGGGTTCGCGTAGACAGGTATGATTGAGCACAGGTCCCTCGTAAGGCTACCTTGCTAAAACATATAATATATAGCATGAATTAATCGATACAGTCATCCATTCGTTGCAGATGACACAGTATCCGTGAGACCAGCCGGCGCGTCAAGACAGTATCTCAAGGCGGCTGGTGTAATACGATCTCGGGATTTTGCCCTCCCCATGCATCTAGTATATTTAGTTGCCTAATTTAACCCTAGGTGAAATCTTGAACTTTCTACTGTGGCCGCATAATTATCCTCCTAAAGTCGTACTTTAGTACGAGTACCCCAAAGAGGATCCATGTCAATCAGTATGTCAACATGTTCTACCCTCCTTAGTGTAATGCATTATTGCAAATACGCCACGTGGAGTTACGAGTCATTTGTCGAGCATGAACAAGAACTGGGACATTCAGGTACATGTATCAGGAAGGAACACTTTGTTCTCCGGGGTCACATTAGTGCTCATATCATGCTCGGGACAAAAGGCGTAAGGATATAAAATGGCATATAATATATAATATATATATTATATATAATAATAAGGTAACAAGATAGGGCACAAAAGTCCATGCGGCTCAAAGGGAGTGAGTCCATGCGGCTGGGTCATTACGGGTTCATGCGGCTGGGACTGCACGCTCATGCGGCTCAAGGAGCCCAAGACGCATGCGGCTGGAAAGGCGGGTTCATGCGGACGAAGGGGGGTCGGCTTATGCGGCTGCGAAGGGAGCAATCGCCAGGCGGTCGGGGTTCAACAGCGTATGCGGCTATGATCAGACGAAGTCCTATGCGGCTGAGTATGGCGATACATATGCGGCTGGAAGATGGATGAGCTTTATGCGGCCCAAAAACAGTGGCGCATATGCAGCTGGTGCAAAAGACTCATGCGGCTAAAAAGCTAGCCGTATGAAGATTCATGCGACTTAAGGTAACAGGGGCTCATGCGGCTCAATTACTTGCCGCATGAAGATTCATGCGGTCAAGTACTCAAGCAAGTCTTATGCGGCTAGGAAGAACCTTCCATACGGCTGAGCTCGAACGAGTCTCATGCGGCTGGAAAGGCCATGCGGCCAGAGACTTGCCATGAGGATTCATGCGGTCAAGTACTGCTCTTCTTCTCCACTTGTCCGAGAAGAGGAGCCAAGCAACCATGGCTTCCAAACTACACAAAACCTTCATCCGGAGCCCAAATCAGAACTTCCTTAGGTCAAAATGGGGTAGAACGAGATCCTCTACAACATGGAACCATCAAAACTAGGAAATAACAAGATTAAGTAGATCAAAACCAAGAAATCTGAAAATAAAGTAAACCTAGATCTACAAAAATAAAGCTTCAAAATGGAAACTTCCAAGTTCTAAACTAGTATAGGTTGAGGAGAAGAACATGTTTTGGCAAATAGTTTTGTAAGAAATCATTGACAAAATTATGGATCCATCTCTTGAGCAAGTTGGTACTTGCCTTGGTTGATGGAAGAAATATTTGGTTGGTGGAGGAAATATTTGGTTGGTGGAGGAAATAAATGAGAGGAAGTAAATGAGAGGAGAGAGAATGAGATAGTTATATATAGATCTTGGACCCATGGGTTCATGATGAACCAAAGGGTTCATGATGAACCATTGGTGAACCAAGAATAGGTTACCCAAATGAGCCAAAACTGTAGGCCCAAATACAGAAAAATAAATTAGGAAATAATATTTTGTCGAATATTTGGAAAATGCATGAAGAAATACAGCATAATAAAACAGTATAAATACAAGTAAATACGGTTTATCGGTTTACGTATTAAAATACGTATTCCAGGATCGGGGAGTGACACAACTGTCTGCTCGAAGTCCTGCTCGGTCGAGGCAACTCCTCCTTAAGTGGTGGCTTCGGTGACCTTGCCTCAGCTTGGCCTTTACACTAATAAAATAAAAGTTTTCAACTGCACAAGTAGGCTTGACAATAAAAAAGAAGAATCTACATAGCTAAGGAAATAATTTCAAGTTGGTCCGATTGAGTTAGAATATGGAAAGGTCCCACGGTCGGCTTAGAAGTGTTGCACGACGTGCTTTTAAAATGACACTCGTTCATCCCGTGGCTTGGGAGAAGGAAAGTTGGTCTATATTGTCACAAAGCTGTAAACTTTGCTTAAATCATAGGCGTCGCACGTATAAATTCTTGATAAAGCATGCATTGTCCAATGTTTAGCTTAGCAAAAGTGTCCCACAAGTCTAAATGCACGTTTCTACGATACAAGGCTTGGCATAGCCTTTGCTCATCTCATGGGTTAAGTTATTGCACGATTGAGTTAGACAAAAGTTATGTCGGGCTATCGAAGTCATAACAAGTACTGTCCCATAATTTATGTGGTTGTCATAGCCACATAATCCACGATCTCAAAGTTCACCATATAGAGTATGACTTGGGTGATAGTGTCACACAGAACAAGTTGGTTTAAGGCACGGGCTACGGTCGGTTCAAAGATAAGTTTGCCACGGCCTATGGCATAAGAAATGTTTGTTCAAGTTATGCTTGAAGGCTATCAATTAGCCATTCATGAGTTGAGTCAATAAGAGTATGGAAACACTGAGAAACATGTCGAACTGTAGGTCAGTCCCAAGAAATATGTCGGGATTGTAGGTCAGTCGCGACGCAAGCAACCCTAGTTTGGGCTCTACAAAAGAAGTATGAAAAAGTAAAAAGTGAAGCAAAGGAAGTAAGTTGTGACGGTAAGCCCATGCATTTATGTTGAGTCTAGAAGTTCTCATAGGTGCGTGGTCTTGGACAACTTGTGCACAAGGTTTTGCACCCTCGATTCAGTAGCCTGGGGCCACATACCGTATCAGCCTAGGAGGAAAGCAAGGTAGTTAGGCAAGAACACGCCACGGTGATTCGAGGACTTGAGCATGGCTAGCTACCCTTAGCTACAAGGGTCTCGTCTGCACCACCTACATGTCAAAAATGGCTTGAATTATCAGTGACCTTTCATATAGATGAGTTGATGTGCTGAGCGGCAATCCACATGCACGATGTCGGTCAAATCAAAGAAAGTACAAGCATGGCACGAATGAGTCAAGATGGAATGCATGATTACAACACAAGTTTTTTGAAGCCTAAGATTTGGCTACAAATAAAGACACATGTTCGGCATGAGATGTGGCATCGAGTATTAAGTCATTGGCACAGAGTTGCATAAGTTGGATTTGAGTCATCTCAAGTTAAGTCAGGAAGGGCCTTAAGACAAGTTGGTTTAGAAATGTTATGTTGTGAAGCACGGCCTCGATATTGGAGCACGTACCAAGTTTATGGCATGATCATGTATTGCTTCTCAAGTATGGCACGAAAGGTAAGCACGAGTCGGTACGTTGATATTGTAAGCAAGAGAATGGTCTAGAGGCATAAGATAAGCAAGTTATCGGTGCGATAGTATGATGATGGTCTAGAAACACAAATAGGCCAAGGGTCTATGTCCTAAAGTCGATTCTAAGGAAGAATAGAAAGACAATTATAAGGATTATGTTCCACAAATTAAATGAACGTATTGGTTTTGTAAGGGTGGGCGAGGAGCTCACTCCACCATTATGGTTGTATACTGACACCCATACGGTTTCCATGTGCAGGCACAGGTAGAACTTCTTCGACGTAGAGCTCGCTTGGATGAGTCGAGCACAGAGTTTCTTAGCATTTTCAGGCATGTGGCCGTATGGAGTCTGGACTTATACGGGACATAATGTATAGACATCATCTATCTGAAGCATCTGCTGGCTTGTCAAATTGTATTGAAAGATGAGAGAGAGCTGAGTGATTGTATTATGGAAGAAAGTGAGCTTAAGTGACTTATAGTTTTGGTCTCGTGCCACATATATAATCTTTGTTTTAGATATCAATAAAGAGCTATTTGCATGACTTGTGTTTGTTCTAAACTTTCGTTGGTGTATATATTCAATGTTTCTGCTTTGAGACTTCTGTGCGACGACCCCGTCGCTTAGCCTGCAATCGTCCATTGGAATCCACCTTGCGTGAGAGAAATCTAGGCTCACGCGGCATCATGCCTTAGCGAGATTGATGGGTCCTACGGGACGGGGTGTGACAACAACCGACGACAACCATCGCCTTCTCCTCCCACTTATAAATAGACCCCAGTGCTTCCTTCTCCTTCATCCGTTCCTCCACCGACGAAGCCCTGCCAAATTTCCTCCTCGTCCTTCTTCTTCCTCTTCCTACCGGCCAAGCTGCGAACATGGGACAAAATGAGTCCTGCAGTGAAGACGAAGTGACCGTCGGTGACTTCGAGTTCTCGTCAACGAACGTTGGTAAGACACCTCTTCTTTTCCTCTGTTCGTTTCCTCCCCTCTTCTCTTTGATAGATTGAGTCATGAGTCTCATACTCTCCTTGAACAGTTGGTGCATCTCTATCAATTTTTGAGGATGACAAAGCTTGCATTTCATGATCAATTGTCATTAACAGTTCCTTGCCAGGTTGATCGGTGATCAACGTTGAGCGATGGTGAGTTCACTCACTTCTCTACTTATCAATTTTTTACCAACATGTCCCTAATCCATGAACAATATGTGCAGATCTTTACTGGTTAGAATTGTTAGAATTCTTCAACGAACTTTTTATGGCTAAACTGTTTGATGAGAAGTGCTTCGACAAATCGCGGAATGAACGAGCATGATAAGGTCTGTTCTTGATCCTATTGTGGCCTGTCCGTTGGGATCAAGCTGAAGTAACCTTCCATTGATTGGTGAGTCTTCTTGATTTGTTTTGGATGTTTTCTTTCAATTTCGGATTAACACAATCAAGCGAGCTATTAGGGATTCATTTTTGTCCATGCATGTTTAGTGTTCGATGAAATATTTGAACCGATTTGACTATTAGTCGTGGACGCGGGAACGTCAATATTGGACACGTGGAGCATATCTGACACTATCATCTACACATGTACTTTCTATTTCTCGTTTCTGAGTGAGTAACGGGAATGGGTTTCGTAGGCGAACTGTTGGACATGTCTGTTCGACTATACTTAATTGGACATATATGGTTATGTTCCACACGGGTAAGGGATGACACCAGTAGTCGTGTCCAGTCTTAGTTAGACACGGGGAGGTTCTATGACTAGTACTATGAATGTATGATGGTGTGTGCAGAAGGAATAGGTTTACCTGTGAAGTTTGAACTTAGGTGCCGAAGTAGCCGTTAGACTTTAGGTTATTTAATTTAAGTTCAGGTTTGGTTATAAGAAAGTGATTTGTTTGTTGCTTTATTTGAATCTGTGAATGGGTTGATTATTATTGATTGAGGTTGGGTGGATAAAATGCTGGGCCAGTTTAGTTAGGCCTGACAATAGAGTAAAATGGTAGAGGCAGATAAGGTTATATAATATGGTTAATAAATTATTAGAGATAATTGAGTTGTTGGAAATGATTATTTAGCCAGTAATGGCTAATAGTTAGAAATAGTTTAAACTAGAAGCACAATATTTAGAGTTAGGGGATAATTAGAATGTCTCTAATTCTGTTTTCCCTATTTTAGGTGACTTAGAAGACATTGCCCATTTCTCAGAAAAAGGGCAAGTACATGTATCTCAATTTTACTACCACTTGCATGCATGAGCACATATAGTTGTCATCATGATACTAGCTTTACCTGGTTTATTGCTTGCATGCTTCTTGTGTTGGATGGGAGACATTCTAAAATATGTGATATCCTAATATTGGACAACTTGTGCCTAATAGCATATTCTTATATGCCTGATGTCCGTTACATGCATGACTGATAGCATTGGCGTCATGCATGCCTAATTATTACGTGACTGATAGTATTGTCGTCAGACATGCTTGATTATTACGTGACTGATGTCATTGTCGTCAAACATGCCTGATTATTGTGTGATTGATAGCATTGTCATTAGACATGTCTGATTCTTACATATTAGTCCCACATGTTGATGATGTCCAATGACACATGTTCACGTAGCTAGTGCATATTTTGATTATCTCATATTTACTTGCCATTCATTACTCTTGCTTTACCAGTTTTATTGATATCATGTTGGTAAGTATTATTGAGTTACATTATGCTTTGCTCATTTCCTGACTTGATCATTGATTACAGGTGAGATTGATCCTTTAGATTGCTATGGCCAGCAGATGGACCCAACAGCGGAGCTCACTCCAGATGCTTGTCGGACCGGAACTATATTCTCGAGAAGTAGATTGATGTATAGGTTCATGATATGATGTATTAATGATATATAACAGACTTAGCTAGCCTTTACCTTTACCGATTTTGTAACTGGACATTAATGTAAAAGGCTATAATAACTACATATATAGTGAACCACGATGGATAGTACTAGTATATTCATGATAGATGCTGTGATGAGATTATGATTATTATATGATGACTAAACTAGACGGCTGACTACTGTTGTCAACGACAGCATAGATCGGGCATGACTCGATCCATACTCGATTATTCGAAAGATCATGACATGTTTTTATGGTGGCACATGCAGGTCTCTCTAATGGAGCTTAGGACTAGAGTACTATTGGGAGCCTACGAAATAGGAAACTCATCATAGCATAGGCCGATGGTTGTATATTTTACTGTCTATACTATTTTCTAGATTTGATGTATTTCTTAGTGTTCCCTACAAAGTCATGATTATAATTTCATGACTTTTGGTATTATCTTCTTTCCACATCATTAGGATCTGAACATCCTAGGCTTTCTTGCTATTAGAGATTTAGATTAAATTTTCAACCTTTAGCAAGCCTATTAATAGACCATTTCGAACTTCTCTATCTTTCTCTATTTAGAATCTGCAACCATTCACTACCTAGAGTTTCAACTCCTCATTTAGCAAGTCTATTGAATATCTTAAATAGCCATTTCTTCATTGATTTTGGTTAAGAATCCTATTTGATTTTTCTGTAACCATCCCAAATCCAAGTATTTCATTTAGAGCCTTAGAGCTCATATACTAGCTTTTGACCCAATCTTTTTCCCAAAACTTTCCATTGGCCATAGGGAATTATTTTCCTAAAATAATTCCAGTATCGGATAATATTTCCTAAGTAATTTCCAGGAGCCAATAACAATTCCATTCATTAGTTCTTCCACTCAAAACTTTATCGTTTCTATTCCCCCTGTATTCGACTCAATTAGCCATAGTCGAATTTTGATCAATTTTGTGTCTACAAGCTTCTAACCTCGATCATTGAGTATTAGGGAAAGGTTGAAGAACGAATACTACCTTTGGCTTGAAACAATCCTTATGATTCTTTCTTCCTATTGATAAAGGATCTATTGGATTTCAGGAACATATATTACATCAATTGCTTTCCTTTGTAATTGAATCTCCTTAGTAAATCAGAAAGCTTGTTTGAATTTGAATTATCAAGGTGCTCCTTTGAAATTCTATGGATAATAGTTGAGAGAATATTTGATAACCTACTATGGCGTGGCAGCGCATACTGCAGCCATTTATCTGAATCATGGAAACTACGAGTTCACTGCAGCCAAAAACACTAGCGAGACATGGACTCTAAGTTGAAGTGATTACAGGTATATATAGATTTTGGATACTATTGAGACTATGTCCTAGAATACATCATGTTTCGATCACTTGAAGTTGTTCTGTCTATATCATTTGAAAATGGGTAAAGTTGAGATATTATTCGGTATCTACCATTCTTGAGTCATGGAGCCAAGAGTTCACTGCAGCCAGATGTACACTGGCGGGGCATAAATTCTAGGTAAAGTAATTTCGGATATGGTTGGGTACCGGATACTATTGAGATTATATCTATGTCCTAAATTTACATTGTTTGGCCTCTTATCACTATTAAGAAACCATATCAGAAATTAGTTTTGATCTGTTTGATGTTGTCCTAACCGAAAGATTTATTCCTAGCAACCTTCAAAGATCACTTCTAATACCATAGCCAATAAGATTTCTACTTGATTTCCCCATAGTTTATTAATACCATTTGTCTGGATCAAACTCGAATGTGTTGAATATTTTGTTGATAATACATATTTCTGTTAGCTAATATAAATACTTTGCTATATATACTAGATAGCTAATATATTTTATGGATGAGTATTGATATATTTTTGTATATAGGGGAGCATAGATAGTTATCTACTAACCCTATTAGCTCATTTCTAGTAAGGGTATCCTTGGGATTCATAGTTTTCTAATAAGCTTAAACAAGTAAGAGTAGAAATGTAGTAAAATAGGGCTATAGGTGAGCAGGTCTGGTAATACATTTTGAGTTTACAGCTTGTCCAGGAGGAGGATGACAGAATAGTTAGTAGTGATGTCGGATTTATGAAGAAGTATGATAAAGAACAAAAGCGTTCCAGATTAGAAAAGTGTTCCTAATTTATTTTATTTAATTTTTAGAAAAATTATTTATGTCGGTATGCTTTAATGTCGTTCCAAATATGTTCTCAATTGAGCATGAAAAAATATATTACCTACAAAAATTTCAAAATTTCCCCTATTTTATCAAAAAATTGTCAGCTCCCCAAAATGTTATTAACCCCTTCCATGCTCTGCTCCCCAAATCCAGAAGCCAAACCCTAGAATTCTCCTCACCCATGGCTTCCTCCAACGTGATCTCCACAGCTTCCGTGCTCTGCTCTTCCCGCCAGGTCGGAGCCTCTTCTTCTTCTTTCTCTGATCAGCCACAGAGCCTTCTTCAGTCTCGACCAAAAGCCCGAGTTTTCAACTTGTTAGTCGACATCAAAGAAAGATACACCATAACCCAGAGCTCGATTTCAACGAAACACAGACTAGTATGCCCATCTGATCCAAGTTGGATGTGTCGGCACAGAGTACACATGGACGATGGCCAAGACCAGAGTTGTCGCTTCGATCCGGTCTGGAATGGCTGGTATTTGGCTCGGACCGATATGGATGCCCTTCTGATTCAGGTACACGAAAATATGACACGACACACTGATACACGATGACACAAAATAAGTATGGAGTGTAAGTGTCATGCCTAACACGTGTTTGAATAAATTCTTGTTACATAAAGAAACGCCCTAAACTCACTATCCACCAGCCAAAATTTATTACTCAAAACTAAGAGAATTAGTACAAACCAACATACTCCAACAACATACTATCCAAACTCTGAAATATAGAGAACCTTGCACACTTCACAAATGACAAAGTTATCAAGAAAGACTCCGACAAGACCGGAAAGAATAATACTTTAGGCGAGTCGAAAGCTTGACAGTACTAGAAATTATCAAAGTAGTTGACGATAAGCACGTTAACATGTCAAAATATCCTTCATCGTATTATCGTAGATCATGTCTATTTTACTTTTGTATGGGAGCTCGGGGAAGAGGAGGATGACGGGGCTGAGTGCCGTTGTTAGCTACAAAAGGATGGGAGTGAGGCATTCTAGATCCCACAACATGAAACTATAAAAGAAATTTACATTATTGGCTAAAGATGCAGTATGCAATGAATGATATGAAATCAAACTCGAGAAATTATTTTGTATATGTTCAGTTTACATTATGTCAGTATTCCATACTGGTTCACATCATATCCTGCAATGCTGATGAAGCATATCTTTCGATACTATCTCCTCTAAAACTGACATAGCTCCATAACCAATGCATAAATCACATAAATCATCAATGCTTCCATAATCAGTTGCCAAAGGATTAGCTCGTGGGGGGGGGGGTTGAGGAAGAAGACCTGCCATGTAATAATGACTGAAGGGTAGATGGTATGCCATTAGGTGGAAAATAAGAAGCAAGCCTCAGCATAGTGACCATGCCTGAACATGAATGTAAGCATTTGTGGCCAAGCATACTACAAAATTGCATAGAGATAAGAATGACAAAAAAACAATCAAAAGGTACAAGTGTAACAATGCAAAAAAATTAAAAGTACAAGGAGAGAAGGATACTCAAACCCAACGTACATGACTAATTAAGGTTCTTACTTGTCTTAATTATGTGTGGCAATAAGCAACACAACACTCGTAAAAAGATGAATCAAAATGCAATAACCTAATTTGAATTTATTTGTTTTATGTATGGCTGTAACTTCAAAAAAAGTATGGAGCAGTTGCCAAACGATTTCCAAATTCTAACTGTTTTTTTTCAACAGGATATAGGTACCATCGTGGAAGATATTATTGGAATAGACACGTTGCATAGTGATATGGGCAGACTGGTTGCTTGTGGATACAAAGCAAGGTTCAAAATCTTAACTGATACATTTCATATTGGTTGTAGAACTCGTATTATATTTGCTCCGATCGATCTTAAATAGCTCGATAAATTAGTAACAGCTGATGTATTCTGTATAGAGCTAATATTGAAAAGTTTCAGCCAGTAACATGTTTGGTACTTCCAAAATTGGCCGCTGAAATTGGCTGCAACTTACCTAAAATTGCCAACTTTTGGCCAAAATTTTCCAAATTATTTTCTTAATTGGCCGATAATTTAGGAAACACGGCAAATTGGCTGCAACTTTTTAAATTTTACCGTAACTGACCAAATTAGTACACCCTGAGTTGCCTTCCACTTTCATATTTTAGAAAAAGGTTTTCGAGCATATACATAAGTTCCCATTTAAACATGCAATTTCATCTTATAATTTCATAATTATGCAATTGTTTAGTGATATATTGCACGACACAACAAAAAGGTGCATGTATTCGTATTTTGCGTCCGTGCCCATATATCTGCCCATATTCGTGCAACATAGGTGATTACACTATATATACTTGAAAATTACTATATCCTGTACCCGTATCGTGTTCTTTTTCATATCCTTGTCTGTACTTGTGTAACATAGGTTTAATGAAACCAACAAGACTTTAACATTTTATCAGTTAATAAAATCGTAAAATTTTTTTTTTTCTGATTTGCCAAAACTAAAGCAATGATAAAAACAAATTGTCAATATCAATATTCATACAGAGGTCCTATTCGGATACAGCTACTGCTTTCTCAAACCTTTCTATAAAGCATAACATATTCAATTTGAAAGTGGATAGCAAAACTCTACAGGATATCAACTATAAGAATATCTTGAGAAATTATTTGCAAGATATATTATGTACTTACAACATGTTCTGGATAGAGTCCAATTTCACTCAGCCCTAGAAGAACTCTGTCATTGAAACATATAAGCTGAGATTATGAAACATATAAGCCAGTGCCAAACCGACACATTCCACTACCTGTGACTATTTCAGAATAATTATTGGGTATTTGTTAGTATGGATCTTTTAGTTTTGGTGGTGGTTTGTCAATGCTTTACTGTCTACCAGTGTAACTATGGGAGTATAACACATGTGCATGCATAACGCAATGTGTTAGGCTTTAATAATTAATACTCCCTGTAGGTACTAAGTTAGCTACCTAGAAGATACCACTGTTGGACCTATAAGATCCTGTCATGTTAATTTTATATTTGTATAATTTCATGTTGCTTATATATCTGGTGCAGAATCTGAATGATGTGGTGCTAATATCTCCAAGAAATTTGTACCAAATCTGTAACTAGATTGAATCTTGTATGATCCAACAGAGATCTGCTAGAGGTAACTAACTTAATCTTCATTGCACACATCTACCTTCCCTTTACCTAGCATTAGTGAGAGCCTCATGGCAATAGGTTGTGGGCATAATATGGACATAGTGATATACTTGTATGGTTCAATATTGGATACTGGCTTGATAAGAACAACCTTTGAATCCACTTTACTATGTATTTAGTTATTTCCTGCAGGCTGCTGATTCTGATCTTAAAAGTTCTGGATCTCTCTTTATTGGGAGCTATGTTTTACAACTTATTTTACATCTACCTTTGAATCCACTTTACTATGGCTCCTCACATGCGTGAGCTTGTCACTGCTGTTGTGCGACGTATGCAATCATGTCAAACAGCCATGAAAAGATGAACCAACATATGGCATTCATCAGGTGATATTAATTTGATTGAGATTTCTTCCTTATTTCGAATTTTCTTCGGTTATGTAACATTTTTTCTTGACAATTTGATATGTAGGGGAGCAATCAAGCTAAATGGGCAGTTTGGGCGCGACGTGGAAGTTCTCCCTTGATATGTTCCTGAAGCCTTCTAAGTTGTGAACATAACAACTTTTATTACTGAACAAAATATATCATGCTACATGTATTTTTTTTTATCTAAGTCTTGTTATATTCCTCATTGTTGTACGAGGAAAATGTTCTTGAATGCTATGATTTTGAAATAAAATGTATGCTGCATGTTTGCAGTTCACAAGAATTTGAGTATCCTTGATCAGTTCACATAAGCTACAAATTTCTCATAGATTCTAGTTTTTATGAAATTTTGGCTAATGACAGAAAAAGAAGCCATGAGCACTTTTTAGTCACAAATTTTTGGCTAATTTTGCTTTATTAGTAAATTTGCTGGTGTTCCAAAACTGGAACACTTTTTGATCATTCCAACAAATGCTGCAAAAAATAATTGGAACATTTTTTAGGCACACTTTATTGGTGTTCCAAAATGGAACAAATTTAAAGCATTCCAATAATCATTTCTTGGAACACTTTTAAAGCATTCCAATAATCAATTCTTGGAACACTTTATTTCCGTTCCAAGAAATTTGGCAGCCCAAAAATAGGCACGGGCAATAGGCGTTCCTGAAATTATTTGGAACATAATTTTGCCATTCCAAAATGACCATTTTGGTGTAGTGTATATTTTATGGATGAGTATTGATATATTTTTATGTATATAGGGGAGCATAGATAGTTATCTACTAACCCTATTAGCTCATTTCTAGTAAGGGTATCCTTGGGATTCATAGTTTTCTAATAAGCTTAAACAAGTAAGGGTAGAAATATAGTAAAATAGGGCTATAGGTGAGCAGGTCTGGTAATACATTTTAAGTTTACAGCTTGTCCAGGAGGAGGATGACAGAATAGTTAGTAGTGATGTCGGATTTATGAAGAAGTATGATAACTAAAGACAAGAAAAAGGAATTATATGGAATAATAGAGAAATTCTAAGTAATCAAATGATGGTGAAGGAAGACTAAGATTTAATAAGATTCTTTCACAGAGCAGGTGTGATTTGGGATTATAATCTGGATAACCAGGGAACTTGAGAATACAGATTAAGTTAAGAACACCCTAAGGGATTAATTTTTAAGATTTGATACATAAAGTATGGATATGACTATAACATAAATGGAAAGGAAATAGTTGTCGAAGTAATAATGAGAAATTAGGACCCAAAATATTGGCATACAACTCTGGGAATAGTTGATTAGTATTAAAGAAGAAAAAAAAAGGATCGTTAAGTTAAGATTTTGTTGGGCAATTAAAAAATGTTAAGGACTCGAATTATGGTCAGGTTCATGTTGGAGACATGGAGATTGAATATTGGAGTAATGACTATTTTGATCATGTGGTAAGAAAGATTTATACATGTTTGAGGTAGGATGATATTTTGAAGATATTCAAATTTGATTAGTATTTAGTCGCTAGCTTTCGAGAATTGAGATTTTCAGATACACATATCATGAATCGACTTAGAAAGGATTTATCAACGATTAAGATTGTAACTGTGAGGAAGTTAAAAATGGGAGAAGGGGAAGTTGATGTCTAAGAATTGGTTTGATTAAGCAAATTGGCAGATTATATGGAATGTCTTGATCGAGTTGGATATATTCCTTGATTCCAAACGAAATTTGTTCCTTGGTATTGAGTTAGCTAGGAAACTTAGAAGATTGGTCTGCACAGTATTAATGAGATTAGTTTCTTTCTATATGTCCTTCATCGAATTGCCTTTTGATTTCTTTATCTTCTTAACTAACCGTCATTTGACCATCAATGGAAACATATTATCAGATTTCATCTCTATCTTGGTCCTAGTCATATTATTTTGATTATCTTCATTATCGTGCCTAAATTTTAAATTTCTATCATAACTACACAAATGACTCTTAAATCATGCTTACATAATTTTCGATTACAACTAGATTCTATTCTATCGTAGATCGTGCCTTGAGGATTTTTGCTTTTGATTTGGTCGTAGCTTGACCTTTAGTTATGCCTCAGAATTTTGATCATAATTTAATCATGTGTAAACCTAATCTTGCTCCTGAATTATTTGATCCAATCGTGCCTAAACCATTTAATTCTATCCTAGAATCTGATTGTATTCAATTCCTGATCATGCCAATTGGCGTTATTGCCAAATTACTATTTTGATCATGTCAATTGTATAGTTGATTGTGCTTAGGTAATTTTTGGCTTTTTGTAACTATATTTACCTTGCCTAATTAATTTTTGAATTGATCCTGATTTTGACTTAATCGTGCCTAAACGATTTAGTATTTCTTCGATTCTATTCAAGAATTTGATTTTATTTTTTGTTGTGCCTAAATTTGGTTCCTGGTTGTATATCTAACTTGGACTCTATCTTGCGTATATGATTGTGACCATTAATAAGATGAATTTATCTACCGTGACTATTTGATCATCGTCTAAACGATTTCCATCTTAGTCTTATAAAAACGACTTTGATCATGATCGTGTATACGATTATATTTTTCACGCCAAAAATATTAACTATGTCTGGGTTACTTTGATTCTATTATCTATTATTAGATTTTAATTCTTGATCATGCTTAATCGTACCAAATCGTGTCATCTCTTAAAATTCAAGGACGAATTTTTCTAAGGTGGGTAGATTTGTAACTCCACCTTATCTAGATAAAGGGAATTTTTCATTAATTATTATTACTATAATTATTATTTTGTAAATAGTTTATAGTGTGGAATATTTGAATTATTTTTGGTTAACCATTTATTTGTTTGAATAGTTATAGCCTATTATGTTTCTATGAACAAGCCACACACCTTGTTAAGCCATAACCTATTTTCTAGTCAGTCAACCTATTAAGACACCACCCATTTGGCAGCCCATAAGTTTGGGCCAAACCAGAGTCCCCATTAAAGCCCTTATACTGGATAATTAAACCCTATTCATCAACCATTATATTGGCAAGCTATTAGTATTAGTCATTGGACCCCATAGGTTAGCCTTTAATCAACCTTTCATTTTTGGCCCAAGCCTACTAGGGTTAGATTAGCTCAACCCGTTAGGGTTCACCCGACCCATTTAGAATATAACTCATCATTTCCTCAATACTCTGATCTGAACTTCAAGCCTTCGTTCTTCCTTTCTTTCTGGTGAAGGCACGGACCAGCGACGCATCCCCGGCGGTGCTACGTCGTGCGTCGACGACCTAGAGGCTTCTCGAACATTCGTGTCCAGCGTCACAGCCTTGGCAATCTTCACCGTCCCTCCACAACCGACTTAACCCGATCAATCCGACGATAACTGTCACCCCTCTCCTCCCACTTATAAATAGACCCCGGTGCTTCCTTCTCCTTCATCTGTTCCTCCAACGGCAAAGCCCTAACCAAATTTCCTCCTTATCCTTCTTCTTCCTCCTTCCTACCGATCAAGCTGCGGCCATGGCGTGGGACAGAGTCATGCAGCAAAGACGAAGCGACCGTCCGTGACTTTGAGTTCTCGTCAACGAACGTTGGTAAGACACATCTTCTTTTTCTCTGTTCGTTTTCTTCCCTGTTCTCTTTGATAGGTTGAGTCATGAGTCTCATACTCTCCTTGAACAGTTGGTGCACCTCGATCGACTGTCAGGGACGACAAAGCTTGCACTTCATGATCAATTGTCATTAACAGTTCCTTGCCAGGTTCATCGGTGATCAATGTTGAGCGATGGTGAGTTCACTCACTTCTTTACTTATCAATTCTTTCACCAACATGTCCATGATCCATGAACAGCATGTGCAGATCTTACTGGTTAGAATTGTTAGAATTCTTTAATGAACTTTTTATGGCTGAACTGTTCGATGAGGTATGCTTCGACAAATCGCGGGAACGAACGAGCATGACAAGGTCTGTTCTTCGATTGATTGGTGAGTCTTCTTGATTTGTTTTGGATGTTTTCTTTCAATTTCGGATCAATACAATCAAGCGAGCTAATAGGGATTCATTTCTGGTCGATGAATGTTTGGTGTTCGTTGAAATGTTTTAAACCGGTTTGACTACCAGTCGTGGACGAGGGAACGTCAGTACCGGACACGCGAAGCGTATCTGACACTATCGGCTACACAAGTACTCCTATTTCTCGTCTGTAAGTGAGTAACGGGAATGGGTTTCGTAGGTGAACTGTTAGGCATGTCCGTTCGGCTATACTTAATTGGACACATGGTTATGTTCCTGACACGGGTAAGGGAAGACACCAGCAGTCGTGTCCAGTCTTAGTTAGACACGGGAGGTTCTATGACTGATACTATGATGTAAGATGGTGTGTGCAGAAGGAATAGGTTTACCTGTGAAGTTTGAACTTAGGTGCTGAAGTAGCCATTAGACTTTAGGTTATTTAATTTAAGTTCAGGTTTGGTTGTAAGGAGATTCAGTGATTTGTGTTGTTGATTTATTTGAATCTGTGAATGGGTTGATTATTGTTGATTGAGGTTGGCTGGATAAATGTTGGGCCAGTTTAGTTAGGCCTGACAATAGAGTAAAATGGTAGAGGCAGATAATGGTTACATTAATATGGTTAGTAAATTATTAGAGATAATTGAGTTGTTGGAGATAATTATCTAGCCAGTAATGGTTAATAGTTAGAAATAGTTTAAGCTAGAATCATACTAGATAGATATAGGGGATAATTAAAATGTCTCTAATTCTGTGTTCCCTATTTTAGGTGACTTAGAAGACAATGCCCATTTCTCGAAAAAAGGCAAGTACATGTTGTAAAACCCCAAAATTTTAAGATATTTTAATTTATTTATTATTGTGTTATTTTAAATTACAGTATTTAGATGGTAAATAGCTCATATTTGATTTAATATTTATTAAATAGTTATGTTGCTCTCATGATGGGTAAATTATACAAATTATTTATTCAAATAGCTTAGAAATATTTTTGGAAATTTATAGGAGTTCTTATTATATTTTTAGTGATATGTTTTGATATATATATATATATATATATATATATATATATATATATATATATATATATATATATATATATACTTGTGATAACTATTGATTTTATTTATAGCTCAAGTAGCAAGCAATTGCCTACAAAACTTGTGCAACTACCCAATTAAAATATGTAGAAAGTATTTTCAAATTTTAGATTAATTTGGGCATTTAATTGTATATATAAATATGTGTATATATATATATATGTGTGTGTGTGTGTATATATATATATAT
Source organism: Iris pallida (assembly GCA_029216955.1). Lineage (NCBI taxonomy): Eukaryota > Viridiplantae > Streptophyta > Magnoliopsida > Asparagales > Iridaceae > Iris > Iris pallida. The sequence continues at coordinate 7,447,243 of JANAVB010034419.1, forward strand.
ATATATATATATATATATATATATATATATATATATATATATATATATATATATGTGTGTGTGTGTGTGTGTGTGTGTGTGTGTATATATATATATATATATTTTTTTTTTTGTGTGTGTGTGTGTGTGTGTATATATATATATATATATATATATATATATATATATATATGTGTGTGTGTGTGTGTGTGTGTGTGTGTGTGTGTGTGTGTGTGTGTGTGTGTCTATATATATATATATATATATATATATATATATATATATATATATATATATATATAATTTGGGGTCGGGTACTGTTCACTGAACAGTACCCTTATGAACCCGATAGAAGAACCCCCGTAGCATCTTTATATCGGAAGATAGGGACGGAGGATGGATCAAAACTCTATACAATCGAAACCCTAAAACCTCACCAACAACCCCCTAGTTCTGGCGTGCCACCCTGATGGCCTGATCACCGTCGTGGATGGTCGCAGCGCCGCCCAGGGAAAGCAAATCCACGCGACAGCAGCCAAAGGCAGCAGTAGTAACACTGCGAAAGGGTTTTCGTCGCGAGTTTTCACGACGACCACTTGATCGTTTTTGATCTTTCTTATCAGGTACGAAGTCTATACATACACCTTTAAATTCCTTCAGTTACCTTATATGTAGATGTTCTAAGTTGTTCGAAAAATCGACTCAAAGTCTATGAAAATCATGTCCCCAAATAGGGTGTAAGACTGCCAAGTACCCACATTGGAAGATCGATTCCATTCGATCTAGTATCAATTTAGAAATTGTACCTGAACACAATTTTAGACCATATGTAGTACTTCGAAAGACTTCTGGTAGTTTGAATTTTCATTCACTATAACTAAATATTTTTGAATCCAAAGTTTCAGAAAAACCAGTTTTCAATAACTAGAAATTAGGAATTTTTTTCCGATACGGCGTGTGCCTCGACAAATCGAGCGACATGGTCGCAACCCCTGAGTATCGAAAGACGCATATGGATATTGTAGACGTGTGGGATTCGACGGAACTCGATTTCGCTGGGTGAGCGCGACGAAATCGAGACGTATCCGTCGAGCTATCCCGTATCGGCCCTTTTACAAACTAGCACATAACTTTGTGCACGTCCATCATCTTGAGATGAAACTTATGCCAACATGATCGTATCATTTTTCTGGTCATGTATGCCAAGTTTAGTCTGATTCCGAGAAGGTCTAACGGAACGCTATTTCGACGGACCCGCGACCCGATCCAACGAGAAAATTTGTGCACGGCCCACCGGAATCCAACTTTGGACATACGGTTGGATTCGTATCGTCAAAACGGACCCATAGACATATAGTTTGATGACTTTAAAGACCATAGACATTGGCACGCTTTTTTGTGTAAAACGGGTCCAACGGCGAACATTATTTTGATCCAAATTTACGATTTGGCTCCTGTGTCCAGAATTGGACTTTTGAATAGGCATTCTTAGACATTTTTTTTATACTAAATATTTTGGTGATTTCTGTTTCAGCATCTAGAGACTGTTGTGCAAGTTTGATTTTTGTGGCTCACTGAGTGGTTGGTATTATCGGTTTCACCAACAAAGGACTCCAGGTGAGTACATTTATTGTTTATTTTCGATATTGTTAATTACTATAGTTCATTGTTAGTCATTTAATATTGATTCTCGACACACTCGTCACACAGATACCACATCTTGTCATGTTTCTTACCTGTCATGTCGAGAACAGGAAGTACCAAGTAGATGTATGATCTGACTGTAGACAATATTTTATTTCATACAATATAGACATCATAGACAATGCTTTTTTATTGCCATTTAGACATCGTAGACAGTGTTTTATTTATTGTTATTTAGACATCGTAGATAGTGTTTTATTTTATTGCTATTTAGACATTGTAGACAGTACGGTGTAGTGCCCCAGTCGATCACACATCGAAATGAGTACTTCAACACACTTAGATAGCTATGTTCCTCGTTTCATCCTTTATATGTTTCTATATTTTTTTGTCTCTAGTTTATTGTACTACCATGTTATAATAGATTCTCTCATCATGTATTTTATGACTAACATCTGTTTTATAGTTGTTATCATATATTGGAACTGGACTCAATGAATTGTACTCGTTCAATTCTTGACTGGAAATTAATATTTTACAGATTAGTCGCGGCTGCTATTAGCATCAGATTTTTGGGGAGACATGGGTATATACGGAGGCCAAACCTAGAGACTAGTTAGATAGTTGAATATTTATTTAGTTGTTTTTGTATAATTTTGTGAGACATTGTACTCAAATGTAAACTTGTGAATATTGTAATTAGTTTAGTTTTGTGAATGAGCAAATAAAGTATCTATTTTATGTAATTTTGAGCATTGTGGCTAGACAACGTTCTACTGTCGACACTGCGGCGTAGGCTGGCTTGGACACGCACTCGTATCCCGAAATGCGGGTGCGGGTCATGACACATGTATCTCGATTTACTACCACTTGCGTGCATGAGCACATACACTTGTCCTCATGATACTAGCTTTACCTGCTTTACTTGCTAACATGATTCTCATGTATAGTGGGAGACATTCTAAAACATGTGATAGACTAATATTGGATAACTCGTGCCTGATAGCATATTCTTATATGCCTGATGTCCATTACATGCGTAACTGATAGCATTGTCGTCAGACATGTCTAATTATTGCGTGACTAATAGCATTGTCGTCAGACATGTCTGATTATTGTATGACTGATAGCATTGTCATTAGACATGCTGATTCTTTCATGATTGATAATATATTATTCATTTAATATGCCTGATACATATTAGCCCCAACATGTTGATGATGTCCAATAACATATGTTCACGTAGCTAGTGCATATTTCTGATTATCTCATATTTACCTGTCATTTATTACTCTTACTTTACCTGTTTCATTGATATCCTGTTGATGAGTATTATTGAGTTACATTGTGCTTAACTTCTTTCCTGACTGGATCGTTGATTACAGCTGAGATTGATCCTTTAGATTGCTATGGCTAGCAGATGGACCCAGCAGCGAAGCTCACTCCAGATGCTTGTCAGGACCGGGACTATACTCTCGAGATATAGAATGATGTATAGGTTCATGATATGATGTATTGATGATATATAACAGACTTAGCTAGCCTTTATCTTTATCGGTTTTGTAACTGGACATTCATGTAAAAGGCTGTAATAACTGCATATATAGTGAACTGCGATAGATAGTAGTAGTATATTCGTAATAGATGCTGTGATGAGATTATGCTTATTGGATGATGACTAGACTAGACGGCTGATTACCGCTGTCAACGACAGCGTAGGCCGGACATGACTCGATTCGTACCCGATTATTCGGGAGCGGATCGGGACGGGGGGGGGGGACAGGAGGGGGCAAGCAAGTGGTCGAAGGGGGGCCGAGGGAAGGGGGGGTAGCCGGAGAGGGGTGCGAGGAGGGTAGGGGTTGGGCACAGGGTAGGGGGAAGGGAGGGGTGTAGTTTTAAATTTAGATTAGAGATATTTTTGTCTAATTTTTTTTCCAGGATATCAAGTTGTCGAGTAAAACAGTTTAGGGTATCAAGTTAAAAAATTGGAATAGTTGAGGATATCAAGTTACAATTAAGCCAAATTCTCAAATAGTCCAACATTAAGGTTCAATTTCAACTTGATACTCTGAACTATTTTATTTTTAACTTGATACCGTAAACTTTAATATACATCAACTTAATATCCTAAAAAATAAAGACGAAATTATCCCTGACTCTCTCACCTTCCTCCTGCCGTCCCACCCCCGGCTGTACCACCACCGTCCCTGCCTGTAGCACCCCGCCACCTCTCTCTCTTCGTGCACGCGAGTGCTACTTCCATCGTCGATGTGCGCAAAGAGGAGAGTGCGGGGGTGTTGTTACGCACCCGAATCGATCGTCTTCGTTGGGGCGTGATATCGCATGAGTCTGAAGTTTTACTCATGCAATGCAAGATGATAGATTCCCAAAATGGTTGTCTTAATTTCAAACATAAGCAACAAAAAAGATAAAGACAAATAAGAGTATAAGAAACAATCTATTTTATTAAGGAAGTAGTGGAATACAAAGACTTTGAATAGCCCAAATGAACATGTCGAATAGGCTTACAACACTCACGATCTCTCTAGCTAACAAAGGATTTCATTGTTCTATACATCATGTCACATATAGCAGAAGACATCATCTTGTCGGAAGAGCTTCTGCACACCCATCTGATTCATCGCCACCATGGCACTGATCAAATGACTCCCAAGCACAAGCACCTAAAAATGATGTCCACAACGTGGGTCAGTGTCACTCCCCGTTCCCAGAATGCGTATTTTAATACGTATATTGCCTGAATGTATTTATTTAGCATTTATCATGTAGTATCCTGTATTTAAATTTTAATAACTTCATGTTAATTAATTATCTGCATTTTATTTTCCGCACTTTATTTTTCTGCAATTCTATTACCTGCTCTTTAAATTTTTATGTTAATTAATTAGCTGCTCTTTGATTTTCATGATAATTTATTTCTGCAAATTTTGTTTCCGTACTTTATTTCCTGTATTTTATTTCCTGCTTTAGTCTTACTTTCGGGTTAACCTTATTGGACCCATTGGACCCGGCTCAACTCCCACCTACCACCACCTTTCTATTTAAGTCACCCTCTCCCTTCTCTTTCCTCATTTACTTTACTTCTTCACCATTACTCCTCTTCTTCTTCTTCATTACTCCCTCCACCTACCAAACCGTAGGCAAGTGCCAACTTGCTTCTTGATGGATCCTCATTATTATTGTTCCATCATCCTCCTTATTTGATTCTAAGTCTTTTTAGTACTTAGCATTTTTAATTTCCATGGCTAATTTGTTGTAGATCTAAGTTTATTACATTTTCGGGTTTCTTAGGTTTGATCTAGTAAACTTTGTTATCTTCAAAGTTTTAATGGTTCCATGTTGTAGAGAATTTCGTTCTACCCAATTTTGACCTAAGGAAGTTCGAATTTAGACTCTGGATGAAGGTTTTATGGAACTTTGAAGCTTGGGTTTATGGTGTTCTTCTTCTCTGAAACTTGGAGAAGAAGAACAGTACTTGACTTGACCGCATGAATAATTCATGCGGCAAGTGATTCTCAGCCGCATGGGTTGTTTCCTTCTCAGCCGCATGGGTTGTTTCTTTCTCAGCCGCATGGGTTGTTTCCTTCTCAGCCGCATGGAAAGTTTCTACCCCGGCCGCATGAGACTCATTTGAGCCCAGCCGCATAGGGAGTTCTCCTAGCCGTATGGACTTTCCCCACTTAACCGCATATGCGCCCCGTCTTTCTTGACCGCATGGATTTCTCTCCAAATCCAGCCGCATGAACCAGACTCACTCGCTGGCCACATGAGGTCCTGAACTTTATAGCCGCATGAACCTCTCCCTCCCCCGCCAGCCGCATAAGCAATCTCCTGGACCCGGCCGCATGGAGTTCGACTTGGTTGAGCCGCATGGACTCATTCCCGCCAGCCGCATGAGCACCCTTTCCGCTGACCGCATGTGCCTTGTCTTTTCGGCCGCATGAGCCCAATTCATCCTAGCCGCATGGAACACCCTTTCTGCTTGCCGCATGGAAGCTAGTCCCACTCGCCAGCCGCATAGGTTCCCGCATTTTCAGCCGCATGTGCCTCTGCCCACTGAGCCGCATAAATCCGACTCCTTTCCTTGCCGCATAAGATCCATCCTGGCCGCACTAGACTTAGCCGCATGACTATTCTATAGCCCCGAATATTGGTATTTTATTAGATATTTTACGTCCATTTTATATCCTTACGCCTTTTTGCATAAACTTGATAAATCATGATATGTTAATATTTCTATTAATTATAGATTGTTACGTGGGATGTACCATGTGTCATGAATTGAGTTATAGATACCCGGATTGACTGGAATTAAACCCTGAAGGTTGTAGACTCGACCCCACTGAATACTAGTTGACTTTCATGCCTTGATACCTTTGATGATAATTGTTAGCTTGACTAAAATTGATCATGCGTTCCTAGTTGGAACTAAAGAGGCTGGCTAGTCGTCTTATTGAACTGAACGAATGAGACACGTTCATATAATGAACTATTGTAATCGACTGGCTAATCTCGAATATTGGCATACAGGCACATGCAGGCTTCAAATTATTTATTTATTTATTTAGTTATTTTTATCTTCCAAAAACCAGCATGTGTACTTTATGGTCAAGACATGATTATCGTGGTTAGATTGATTGTTGCATTACGCTATGTAAGACCTGCAACCTAACCGCACTGGTATCGTTGTAGAGTTGTGCATATCGTACCCCGTACGAAAGTACTCATTTGAATGACCATGATCCACGGCCTGGGATTTCACTCAACGTAGGGACTATTAAGTTAAATAAAATAATGATTGCATGGAAAGAATGGATTCCCGAATTCTTACATGGCAGCCCCCTTGGAACGAGTAGTACCCGACGGGCCGGCTGGTTCCCACAGATACTGTAAATCTGCCACACGGGCAGGGAACAGTATCTGCTTTTATTATTATTGTATATTGTATATTGGCGAGCGTCCTGCTAGGACTCGTCTAATTCATGTATGGGCCAATTGATTGACTGGATAGACTAGCCTTGCTTGCACATAGTAAGAACTGAGGAATCCCTAATTGCATTATTCCAGGATAACTTGGAACTCATAATAGCAAGCCGTAGGAGTTGATTGGCCGTTCAAGATGATTTGTTTGTGCACTGTACTCTGTTACCTAACTGGGATGATCAGAATGTCAGGACATGACGGGCCAACTTCTGTCCTTGTTTGGTTGGAAGGTTGGTTCGAAGTGTCTTGATGTGATGTGAGTCCTAGTAGCAAGCAGAGATCTATTATTATATTCTCTTACTTACTGGTTTAGTCCTTCATATCGTCCTCCCTTGTGGTACTTGCTATTAGAGGTCTAACCTCTCTGGTTTTGTATGGCCAGATTTAGAGCCAGTCCCCGAGGATCCAGCTTACTTCTACCTCCAAGATGGTCAACACTAGAAGGACGATCGCAGGAGGACTCGAGTGGGTTTTCTTACTTTCCCGCTCGTTTTGTTAAATACTTTATACCTTGCCGTTTGGCCCCGACATGTTAGTCGGATCGTCTTGTACTTACTTATGCATAATTGTAACTAAGTCAGGCTGCAGCTGATAACAATTGTGTATACCTTACTACATCATCTGGCTATATTTTGTAAAGCCAGATATCAAGAACATTTTGACAAAGCGTTTGGGACGCCTTGCTGCTTTATCTTACATGTTCTCTATTTCTGTTCCTTGCTTGAATGATTGAGACAATAGATGTGAAATGACCATAGTAAGACCTTTATGTAGTATGTACCCCCTCGTCTGGTTAGACAGCATTGATCGTATTATACGGTATTCATCTACCCGTAATACGTAGCTGGCTGAGTCACTCTCCCGCTCTCCAGTATTCTGGTTCTGGGGCGTGACAAGGTTTCAGTGGTGGCCCATGCAGGTCTGATTTCAGACTTGTGGGGTGTTTTGATTTATAGGATGTCTCAATCACACGTGTTCCCCCTTGATCTCATGATTCGTCAATTCTCAACTCTAGCTTGACATTCCAGTATCCTTTGACTTCATCGATCCTTCATGTCCGGTCGTTTGATTGTTCTCTTGTCCCTTTTCTTAGGGGCACCTCGTCCGCACCTGTCGGAACTGGACAGCAACAACATGGACAGCAGCATGGACAACCTGACCAGATTGGTCAGCAACAAGGGTCAGAACCACTTCATGAGGCTATTCAAGAAGAGGTGATAGTAGAACCAGCGGTTGGACCGCAGTATCCGGATGTTCCACCCCCACCGACAGTTCCACCTACCCAAGTGGACACACCAGCCCTTCTGGAGATCATGAGAGGAATGATGGCTACTCAGCAACACCAGATGTTGGCCCAGCAGCGCATGCACGCTCAGTTGCAGGAGCAGAATGTACTACTCAACCAAGGATTACAGACGGCATTGGAAAGAGGGGCGAGGCCAGATTCAGGAGCGTCAGCCCGATTTTGCAAGTACAACCCTCGCCGTTTCGAAGGCACGGAGGATGCTATCTCAGCAGATGCATGGCTTAAGGATATTGAGGCTATTTTGACAGCAGCTAAGGTACCGGCAGAAGAACGTGTGGATCTAGTGAAATTGTTACTTCAGGATCTCGTACGTGATTGGTGGGAAGCAGAGGAAGTAGGCATCAGACGTCCTGTGGCTTGGGATGATTTTACTGCAAGGTTCAAGACAAAGTATTATGGAGTTGTGGCACAGTTTGAGCTACAACAGAAGTTTATCAACCTCAGACAGGCTGGCAAGACTGTAGATGCTTATGCAGCGGAGTTCTGCAGATTGAGTAGGTTTGCCCCGGAGATGGTAGCAACAGAACGCCAGAGGGCGATGAGGTTCCAGCAAGGGTTTCATCTTGAGCTCTTGCAATTGATAGAAGGGCACAATTACCAGACTTTTGATGAGATATTGACGGCGACTCGAAGGCATGAGATCACCATTCAGAGGCTTGCAGTAAGGACTGGGGGTCAGAAGAGATCCCACAGTCAGATTGAAGGAGGAGGGGGAGCAGCGCCCCGAACAACAGCACCATCCCCTGGCATTCGTATCCACGATGTGGCGATGCGAGGGCCAGCACCACCACCCAGGCAGCAGCAACAACAACAGAGGAAGAACCAGCAACCCCCGGCGGGCTGCACTTATTATGGGAAGATGGGACACACTAGAGATGTATGTCGAACATTGAATGGACTGTGTCTGATATGTGGAAATTCATACCATCGGGTTACCACATGTCCCATGAATTCGAGGGCAGGAGGACCAGGGCAGCAGTTTCCTGCTCTGCCAGCACCTGGGGCAGGCCAGTATCGAGGACCAGCATTGGCAGTGAGGCCGTTGGCGCAGCGTCCGTTAGTATCACAGGCTCAGATATTTCGGCAGCAGGGGCCGCCGATGCAGCAACACCAACGTAGACCACCCCAGCATCATCAAGGCAGGGGCCAGCAGCAGCACCAGGCTAGGCCGCAGCATGGGAACCAGCAAGGAGGTCGAGGGCAGGCATTCACACTGTCCTTGGAAGAGGCATTGGCATCAGGAGATGTTGTGGCAGGTAACATTCTCGTCGCCTCATATCCCGCAGTAGCATTGTTTGATTCGGGAGCATCCCATTCATTTATATCTGCACAATTTGCGACACAACTAGGAGTGGAGTTCGAGGCATTGCCAGGGAGGTTGAATATACTCACTGGTAATGGGCTCGTGGGAGTTAGTAGAGTTAGTTTAGCATGTAGTGTTGTGGTGTGCGGGCATCCTTTACCCGCCCGGTTGATAGAATTTCCTGTTGGAAATTTCGACGTTATCTTAGGCATGGACTGGCTGAAAGACAGTCATGCGACAATAGATTGTCGTAGTGGAAGTGTATCTTTTAATATTCCAGGCATGGAGAGGTTCACCTTGGTCAGGTCAGAGGCAACTCAACAAGAGCAGGGAGTAGTAACAACACTGGAAGAAGTTCAAGTTCCGAAGGTAGTTGAAGAATTTCTAGACGTATTTCCCGAAGAACTTCCAGGTCTACCATCGGTTAGAGATATTGAGTTCAGCATAGAATTGGCACCAGGAACTAAACCGATATTAGATCGGGTTTACAGAATGGCAGATTCAGAGCAGGCCAAGGTGTATCAGCACATAGAGGAATTGAAGGAGAAGAAGTTCATCCAAGCTAGTGTATCACCGTGGGCAGCACCAGTGGTACTTGTGGGGAAGAAGGATGGATCATCCAGATTGTGCATCGATTACAGGAAGCTTAACGCGGCAACAGTAAGGAACAAGTACCCACTACCAAGGATCGACGACTTATTTGATCAGTTGAGCAGGGCCAGAGTTTTCTCCAAGATAGATCTTCGTTCAGGGTATCATCAAGTGAGGGTTCGGAAGGAGGATATTCCCAAGACAGCATTCAGGTCGAAGTATGGGCATTATGAATTCTTAGTGATGCCGTTTGGTTTGACCAATGCTCCAGCTATCTTCATGGATTTGATGAACCGCATCTTTATGCCGTATTTAGATCAGTTTGTCGTAGTATTTCTCGACGACATTCTTGTGTACTCTGCTAGTGAAGATGAGCATGAAGACCACCTCAGAAAAGTGTTGCAGGTTCTAAGAGAGAACCAGTTGTATGCCAAGCTTAGCAAGTGTGAATTCTGGACGGATCACATTTCATTTTTGGGTCATATTGTATCAGGAGCTGGAGTAGCAGTGGATCCCAAGAAGGTAGAAGCAGTGAAGAATTGGCCAGTACCCAAGACCGCAGCTGATGTACGGAGTTTCTTGGGATTGGCAGGATATTACAGAAGGTTTGTGTCAGATTTTGCAAGACTTTCAGCACCCATGACCCGCTTGACACGGAAAGATGTACCATTCGTTTGGTCTGTAGAATGCCAGGCATCATTTGAGAATCTGAAGCAGAAGTTGATATCAGCGCCTATTCTTACATTGCCAGTGGGACCCGGAGGTTTTACTGTATATTGTGATGCGTCAGGTAAAGGACTTGGATGTGTCCTTATGCAACATGGGAAGGTGATAGCATATGCATCTAGGCAGCTTCGAGACCACGAGAAGAATTACCCAACTCATGATCTGGAATTGGCGGCAGTAGTGTTTGCTCTGAAGCTATGGAGGCATTACTTATATGGTGACCGAGTGGAGATATACACAGATCACAAAAGTCTGAAGTACATCTTTATCCAGAAGGAACTGAACATGAGGCAGAGAAGATGGTTGGAGTTGATCAAGGATTATGACGTGGAGCTTCAGTATCATCCAGGCAAGGCTAATGTGGTAGCAGACGCTCTCAGCAGAAGAGGCGGCGCATTTATGTTGACAACGCAGAGACATATCTTAGAAGACCTTCAGGAGATGGGCATTAAAGTTATACTTTCTAGTCATGTAGGAATTCTGGCTAGTCTACAAGTTCAATCCGACTTGGTAGACAGGATCAAGGCAGCTCAGGCACAGGACCCAAGGATTCAGAAGCTTAGGGCAGAATGTGAGTCAGGACTTAGGAAAGAGATGCAAATCCATGAAGATGGTACACTTAGGTTTGGGTCCCGCCTATGTGTTCCTAGTGGAGATATCAGACATGAGGTTATGGCAGAAGCTCACAGTTCTCAATATTCTATTCACCCTGGAGGGACCAAGATGTACCAAGATATCAAGCAGCACTTCTGGTGGAACGGGATGAAGAGGGAGATAGCTAGGTTTGTTTTCCGTTGCTTGATATGTCAGCAAGTAAAGGCAGAACAGCAGAGGCCAGCTGGATTATTGCAACCGCTTCCTGTCCCGGAATGGAAATGGGAGCATATTACAATGGACTTTGTGACCGGTTTACCGAGATCACCAAGTGGTAAAGATGCTATTTGGGTGATAGTAGATCGGCTTACGAAGGTGGCACATTTTCTTCCTTTCAGAGTAGGGCAACCTACAGAAAAGTTGGCAGAGTTGTATATGCAACAGATAGTCCGACAGCATGGAGTCCCTGTCAGCATTGTGTCCGACAGAGATACCCGTTTCACATCACATTTTTGGAAGAGCTTACATCATAGTCTGGGTACCAAGTTAAGATTTAGCACGGCTTACCATCCACAGACGGACGGGCAATCAGAAAGGACGATTCAGACTTTAGAAGACATGTTGCGAGCTTGCACTCTAGATTTTGGAGGGTCTTGGGAGAGTCACCTTCACTTGGTCGAGTTCTCATACAACAACAGTTATCAAGCCAGTATCCAGATGGCGCCATTTGAGGCATTATATGGTAAGAAGTGCAGGTCGCCACTAGCATGCGATGATATCGGAGAAATGAAGATGTTAGGCCCGGAAATGATTGTTCAGACGGTTGAATTGGTTAAGGGAATTAGAGAGCGACTTCGAATTGCGCAGGACCGGCATCGTCATTGGGCGGACCAGCATCGTAGGCCGCTAGAGTTTTCTGTTGGGGACCACGTGTTCTTGAGGATCTCACCTACCCGTGGGGTCATTAGGTTTGGCGTTCGCGGGAAGTTGAGTCCGCGGTACGTAGGCCCATTTGTTATTCTTGAGAGGATAGGCGATGTTGCTTATCGTTTATCACTCCCACCTTCGTTACGAGAGGTGCATAACGTATTTCATGTATCTCAATTACGTAGGTATGTATCGGACCCAAGCCATGTCCTCGATCACTCTGAGCTGGTTGTTGGTACCAACCTGTCTTACGAGGAACTGCCTGTGTCCATTTTGGACCGAAGAGAGAAGATACTCAAGAACCGAACAATTAGTCTTGTCCGTGTTGCTTGGGGTCATCACTCTTTGGGAGAGTCAACGTGGGAACGTGAAGATGATATTCGATCACGGTATACACACATGTTTGACTCACAAGGTATATCTTTTTCTGTATACCTTGATTGTCCTGATTCCTCATGCTTATCACCTTATGGGTAGAATTGCTTGATATCGTAGATTGATGGGTTTACATATATGTTACTTGCTATGGATATTGTAAAAGGATTGCTTCATTGAATTGCTTGTACTTAGATTAGTTTAGCCCCGATGTTTCTATCCTGCTTGGATTTGAAATTCCGAGGACGGAATTTTTCTAAGGAGGGTAGAGATGTCACTCCCCGTTCCCAGAATGCGTATTTTAATACGTATATTGCCTGAATGTATTTATTTAGCATTTATCATGTAGTATCCTGTATTTAAATTTTAATAACTTCATGTTAATTAATTATCTGTATTTTATTTTCCGCACTTTATTTTTCTGTAATTCTATTACCTGCTCTTTAAATTTTCATGTTAATTAATTAGCTGCTCTTTGATTTTTATGATAATTTATTTCTGCAAATTTTGTTTCCGTACTTTATTTCCTGTATTTTATTTCCTGCTTTAGTCTGACTTTCGGGTTAACCTTATTGGACCCATTGGACCCGGCCCAACTCCCACCTACCACCACCTTTCTATTTAAGTCACCCTCTCCCTTCTCTTTCCTCATTTACTTTACTTCTTCACCATTACTCCTCTTCTTCTTCTTCATTACTCCCTCCACCTACCAAACCGTAGGCAAGTGCCAACTTGCTTCTTGATGGATCCTCATTATTATTGTTCCATCATCCTCCTTATTTGATTCTAAGTCTTTTTAGTACTTAGCATTTTTAATTTCCATGGCTAATTTGTTGTAGATCTAAGTTTATTACATTTTCGGGTTTTTTAGGTTTGATCTAGTAAACTTTGTTATCTTCAAAGTTTTAATGGTTCCATGTTGTAGAGAATTTTGTTCTACCCAATTTTGACCTAAGGAAGTTCGAATTTGGACTCTGGATGAAGGTTTTATGGAACTTTGAAGCTTGGGTTTATGGTGTTCTTCTTCTCTGAAACTTGGAGAAGAAGAACAGTACTTGACTTGACCGCATGAATAATTCATGCGGCAAGTGATTCTCAGCCGCATGGGTTGTTTCCTTCTCAGCCGCATGGGTTGTTTCTTTCTCAGCCGCATGGGTTGTTTCCTTCTCAGCCGCATGGAAAGTTTCTACCCGGCCGCATGAGACTCATTTGAGCCCAGCCGCATAGGGAGTTCTCCTAGCCGTATGGACTTTCCCCACTTAACCGCATATGCGCCCCGTCTTTCTTGACCGCATGGATTTCTCTCCAAATCCAGCCGCATGAACCAGACTCACTCGCTGGCCGCATGAGGTCCTGAACTTTATAGCCGCATGAACCTCCCCCCCCCCCGCTAGCCGCATAAGCAATCTCCTTGACCCGGCCGCATGGGGTTCGACTTGGTTGAGCCGCATGGACTCATTCCCGCCAGCCGCATGAGCACCCTTTCCGCTGACCGCATGTGCCTTGTCTTTTCGGCCGCATGAGCCCAATTCATCCTAGCCGCATGGAACACCCTTTCTGCTTGCCGCATGGAAGCTAGTCCCACTCGCTAGCCGCATAGGTTCCCGCATTTTCAGCCGCATGTGCCTCTGCCCACTGAGCCGCATAAATCCGACTCCTTTCCTTGCCGCATAAGATCCATCCTGGCCGCACTAGACTTAGCCGCATGACTATTCTATAGCCCCGAATATTGGTATTTTATTAGATATTTTACGTCCATTTTATATCCTTACGCCTTTTTGCATAAACTTGATAAATCATGATATGTTAATATTTCTATTAATTATAGATTGTTATGTACCATGTGTCATGAATTGAGTTATAGATACCCGGATTGACTGGAATTAAACCCTGAAGGTTGTAGACTCGACCCCACTGAATACTAGTTGACTTTCATGCCTTGATACCTTTGATGATAATTGTTAGCTTGACTAAAATTGATCATGCGTTCCTAGTTGGAACTAAAGAGGCTGGCTAGTCGTCTTATTGAACTGAACGAATGAGACACGTTCATATAATGAACTATTGTAATCGACTGGCTAATCTCGAATATTGGCATACAGGCACATGCAGGCTTCAAATTATTTATTTATTTATTTAGTTATTTTTATCTTCCAAAAACCAGCATGTGTACTTTATGGTCAAGGCATGATTATCGTGGTTAGATTGATTGTTGCATTACGCTATGTAAGACCTGCAACCTAACCGCACTGGTATCGTTGTAGAGTTGTGCATATCGTACCCCGTACGAAAGTACTCATTTGAATGACCATGATCCACGGCCTGGGATTTCACTCAACGTAGGGACTATTAAGTTAAATAAAATAATGATTGCATGGAGAGAATGGATTCCCGAATTCTTACATGGCAGCCCCCTTGGAACGAGTAGTACCCGACGGGCCGGCTGGTTCCCACAGATACTGTAAATCTGCCACACGGGCAGGGAACAGTATCTGCTTTTATTATTATTGTATATTGTATATTGGCGAGCGTCCTGCTAGGACTCGTCTAATTCATGTATTGGCCAATTGATTGACTGGATAGACTAGCCTTGCTTGCACATAGTAAGAACTGAGGAATCCCTAATTGCATTATTCCAGGATAACTTGGAACTCATAATAGCAAGCCGTAGGAGTTGATTGGCCGTTCAAGATGATTTGTTTGTGCACTGTACTCTGTTACCTAACTGGGATGATCAGAATGTCAGGACATGACGGGCCAACTTCTGTCCTTGTTTGGTTGGGAGGTTGGTTCGAAGTGTCTTGATGTGATGTGAGTCCTAGTAGCAAGCAGAGATCTATTATTATATTCTCTTACTTACTGGTTTAGTCCTTCATATCGTCCTCCCTTGTGGTACTTGCTATTAGAGGTCTAACCTCTCTGGTTTTGCATGGCCAGATTTAGAGCCAGTCCCCGAGGATCCAGCTTACTTCTACCTCCAAGATGGTCAACACTAGAAGGACGATCGCAGGAGGACTCGAGTGGGTTTTCTTACTTCCCCGCTCGTTTTGTTAAATACTTTATACCTTGCCGTTTGGCCCCGACATGTTTGTCGGATCGTCTTGTACTTACTTATGCATAATTGTAACTAAGTCAGGCTGCAGCTGATAACAATTGTGTATACCTTACTACATCATCTGGCTATGTTTTGTAAAGCCAGATATCAAGAACATTTTGACAAAGCGTTTGGGACGCCTTGCTGCTTTATCTTACATGTTCTCTATTTCTGTTCCTTGCTTGAATGATTGAGACAATAGATGTGAAATGACCATAGTAAGACCTTTATGTAGTATGTACCCCCTCGTCTGGTTAGACAGCATTGATCGTATTATACGGTATTCATCTACCCGTAATACGTAGCTGGCTGAGTCACTCCCCCGCTCTCCAGTAGTCTGGTTCTGGGGCGTGACAGTCAGTATACATTGCCGTGTGCTGAAGAGTGAGGTAATCCACTCACCTAAACTAATACTAAGTAATTTAGTGAAGTAGGCATCTTATTTGGTTATCTTTCTATTATTTTCTTAGGATAATGGCATATTGTAAAGCAGTAAAATATGTACTCATATTGTAAGCATGTTATAGATAACGTCTGAATCGCAATTGTGTCAAGTACCATGTCCATGCAACAGACACTGTTAGCCACATAATATACATAACATAGTGATCATGCACCTCTTCGCATCCAAATGGCCAAACCAGCAATCCAACAACATTAGCATAAACTACAAGGACGCCAGTGTCTATCCCTGCACCCAATTTTAGTCCCAGTCCACCAGCCCTATCTATATGAAGGTCATTGGCATTCCGAGCCATGATGGACTGCATTTTAATATAAGACGACGATCACTCCCCGTACAGGTTGCTAGCCCTTTATCCAAAGGACCCAAACTTACGAGTATTGTGGCTTATTACATTAGTAGCCGATCGTAAACCATCTTAATGAAGTGCATCACAAATACTAATCTCAATTCCCTCCTAGGTCGAATGGTCCGGTGCCCCGACGACTACACGTTCGAGGAATACCAAAATCCGTGCACAGGCTGTCCAAGTCCATTGACCATGCAATACGCGCAAAAGTTAAGAGGCCACATAAATCATAAGCATCTTCTTAAGTCCGACTCATAATTCACATGACATCATCCACCTATCTCAAGTTCTATTGGCACTATGCCACAACACATCCGTGTTGATACACGATGCCCTGAACGGCGACTCGTATGTCCCGAACACCTCTATACGATATGCCACATTCTACATAATCATAACCGTTTATCAATCCATTCGTACAACGATAGTTCCATGGCATTTGTCCCACAACTGCATACTTCGCAAGCGAAGCATACCCTTTAAATGTTGCGACAGTTCCGTGGCCTTGCGTCACAACTGCCCGCTTCGCATACGAAGATATACATATAGTTCTTGTGCACTGATGCACGCTCGACGTAGATATTCGATGTTCTATGGCCATGTGTTCAATGTTCTCTGGATCATGCACTTGATGCACGTCCGGATATTGTATTTCAATGTTCTACCATCAATGTCCTATTGTGACTCGTGCACTTGATGCACATTCGTCTCAATTGTTCAATGTTCGATGTTCTATCTTAATGTTCGACACGCATTATGACTTTTACATCTTCAAGCCAAGCATGTGGACTCAATATTGACACCATCATATAAGGGTATATTTTATTAGGCATGAAGGAGTAGAGGAGAAGGGATAGAGCCCACTCAACTTAAACTAATTTGTCTATCGCTTCGTCGATGCGGTCTGACACCTTAACTTCATTGCACGATCATCTCGTCCTAGCTAACCATATGAGCACTACGCACTTCTTTGAACTAACCGACTGATTCGGCCCACGATGTCTATGCCTCAACTCGTTGCGAGATGACACTCTGAATGCAAGCAACTCCGCACGATACCTGCACATGAAACCAACCAAATCAATCTCTCTTCAAGTTGAATTTATACTTTCTCGAATCAAACTCATAACTCTTTGAACAAATTGACTCAGCATAATTCATCGTGCGGTGCAGGGCATTACAATGCATCCAGGGCCGATGGGGGCGGTGGTGGTGCATCCAGGGGGGTTGGTGGGTCAGGCGCGGGAGAAGAGGGGTGGCGTGGGTGGTGCAGTCGGAGGAGAGGGGTAGGGGCAGCTGAAAGGGGTACAGGGCAGCCAGAGGTGGGAGAGATATTGAGTCCACTTGATGCACATTCGTCTCAATTGTTCAATGTTCGATGTTCTATCTTAATGTTCGACACACATTATGACTTTTACATCTTTGAGCCAAGCATGTGGACTCAATATCGACACCATCATATAAGGGTATATTTTTTTTTAGGCATGAAGGAGTAGAGGAGAAGGGACAGAGCCCACTCAACTTAAACTAATTCGCCTATCGCTTCGTCGATGCGGTCTGACACCTTAACTTCATTGCACGATCATCTCGTCTGAGCTAACCATATGAGCACTACGCGCTTCTTTGAACTAACCGATTGATTCGGCCCATGATGTCTATGCCTCAAATCGTTGCGAGACGACACTCTGAACACAAGGAACTCCGCACGATACCTGCACATGAAACCAACCAAATCAATCTCTCTTCAAGTTGAATTTATACTTCCTCGAATCAAACTCATAATTCTTCGAACAAATTGACTCAGCATAATTCATCGTGCGGTGCAGGGCTTTACAATGCATCCAGGGCCGATGGGGGCGGTGGTGGTGCATCCAGGGGGGTTGGTGGGTCAGCCGCGGGGGAAGAGGGGTGGCGTGGGTGGTGCAGTGGAAGGAGAGGGGTAGGGGCAGCCGAAAGGGGTATAGGGCAGCCAGAGGTGGAAGGAATTGGGTTGGAAAGGAGCACAATTTTGTCCATTTTTTATATTTAGGTATCAAATTAAAAATATTCAATGGCTGATGGTATTATGCATATCAAAGTTTAGGGTATCAAGTTGAAAAACTGAAATAGTTGAGGGTACAAAGTTGCAATTAATCACAACATTAATTATGGACGTCAAAATCTAATCAAATCACATTTTTAATGTAGATTTTTAAATCGCATCAAATCAATTATTTGACCTGATTTAGATCCCACAAATATGCTGTTACCAAATCCAGACTGGTCCCAACGGTCGACACCTATCCACAAAATTCTATTCGACGAGTTCGTCCATCCGAGTTCATCATAATGGTGACATGAGTGTTCAAAAAGTTCAACATTACGAACTTGCTGGTTCCTGGATGCAGATCGTCGAAAGGAACAAACCTTGCTTTGAGCAACGATGATTTTCACCATCCCAGCAGGAGTTCTTTCTTCTTCATTTTAAAGTTTATATTACTATTTATTTTGTTGTAGTAACTGAATGGTAAAGAGAACAATTTCTCTTCCTATTATTTCTTTGTTATAAGTTTTTTTTTTTTTTTTTGAATCAGTTTGTAATAGCTTAGCTCTTGAACAATGTTGTAGTCAGATCCCAAAATAGCACATCTCAATTATTATATTCTTTAGATCTAGTAAATTATACTGTTGGCTTTTTCTTGTTCCTAGTCTATTCAGAATGATGTGTTCCTTATCGTAAGTGCCATATTAGATCTGGGAGAATTATGTTGCCGTCCCCCTTGACTACCCCCAATTGGTGGTAACTGGCCACCCACACCTAACACAATGGAAAGGAACAACATTGTGCTGACACCCACCCTGATTTGTTTCTTGACCAGTCCTTATGCTTTGATGAGAGAGGAGAAAAAATACAACAAAACAAATACAACATATTTACAATCGTCACGGACTTCGATTAGAGCATCTCCAACCCTATTGTGATTTTAAAAAAAGTTAATGCCACATAGCAATGACAAAATTTTATTCAAAAGTTGTTCTCCAATGCAATTATCAAGTCAATTGTGAAGCTTATGTGGCAAAAATTAAAGAAGACATTGTGAAATTGATTGTCTTGTTCTAGACAATGTACTTGACAATGTCTTCTCTTCCATGTCATCAATTATGAATAAAAAATATTAGAAAAAAGAAAGAAGATGAGTAGTTATCTTGGAAGTTAGAAAAAATACTTTCTATTGTCTCCTCAATACTTTTGCATTGGAGAGAGTTTTTCTATCTCATTGTCTTTTGAGATATAATTTTGCCACATAAACAAGACATTGTCTTGTGGCTCATGTCACATAGGAGCCACCTAAGACTCACAACACTTAACAAGACAATAGGGTTGGAGATGCTCTTAGAGAGGAGAGGAAAGTCTCCGATAGAACCAATGTGTAAGAAATGAAAGAGAAGGTTATAAGATGGATGTAAAAATTTAGTTGTAGACTTAACATTATTGTTATGCTGTAGTGACTTAGTTTAAACTAAAATGGGAAAGGCACCAAAAAAAAAAAGGATTCTACATCAAAGTCTTTTTCTCGTCGTCACATCCACGTCATCATCATTGCTTCAGTGGTTGTATTGTGATCATCGAGAAAAAAAATGCAATAATATATTTAGAAATATTTTAACAAATATTCTGATTTAAAATATAAAAATTAACATATATTTCAACTATTTTTTTAAAAAACTAACACATGTTTTATTTTATTTTTTACATCAGTCAAATTTTTTGTTAAATAGTGATAGTATATCTTAAATTTTATTTATTACATTACATACAAAAAAAGAAAGCATTTGTTACTTAAAAAAAGAGAGTATATGTTAACTTCTATATTATGAATGGAGGCATTTGCTAAAACATCTCTAATAATTATTGGTTGATAGGTCATTGTTTGAGATGTTTTTTTTTTTTGAGATTTTTTGACTTTCATCCCACTTATTAATATGAATTTGTACTTACATCCCACTTTTTAATTTTATTTGACTTACATCCCATTTTTTGTCACGAAAAATATTTTTTGTGACAAAACGAATACTTTTCGTGACAAAATAAATACTTTTAGTGACAAAAAGTGGGATGTAAGTCTAAAAAAATTAAAAAGTGGAATGTAAGTACAAATGCATATTAATAAGTGGGATGAAAGTCAAAAAATCCCTTCTTTTTTCATGATTTTTAGTTAAGAAAGGGTATTGGTTAAATGTCAATACGTCGAGAGAGAGAAATAAAGAAGAAACAGACATGTTGACGAAGAAGAGGAAGATATGATCTTCTTTGATGCAATTTATAAGAACTTTCTAGATTTTTTTTGTGCATTTTTTATTGGGGATTATAAATTTGTAGCAATTTTGAAGTTTTGTTAATACTAAATTAGCAATGGTCTTGTTCTCTGGTAATTTTTTGCGGGTTATACTTTTTGACACATTTTTTTTGGTCTTTATACTTGATTTTTGTGATTAAAGAATTGGTCATTGATTATTAGTTTATTGATGAAGCATATTTTGGAAAATAGATTACAGTAGCTCATATTTTCTGGTAGTGCCAACTTCTACTTAAGGAACAGATTTTATCACTAGATATTGACATGACTAAACACAGTACGACAGGACAGCCAAAACTACCGTCCAAAACACACGAATCGAAAGGATTCCAAAAAAATCAGTTTAAATATAAATATATAAATATTTTTGTATCTAAAATAGAACTAGTATATTTCATGAGTCCAATTTAAAAAAAAATATAGTATAGCCATTGTTATGTTAGGCTTTTATATACGAGATCATTCGTTCAATTCTTGGTTATGATTTCTTTTTTAAATTATTTTTATTTTATGTTTTTTTCTTCTATTTTTTGCATTATGTATAAAGATTTTAGGCTTAATTGTACTTTACTACCCTCAACTATTCCGTTTTTTCAACTTGATATCCTAAACTTTTTTTTGTAACAAGTTGATACCTCAACTACTATTTTTTTTCAACTTGATACCTAATTTTTCAAAAAATCCCAAAATGCCCTCGTCCCTTCCCTCTTCCCTTCTCCCCTCCCCCCCCCCCCCCCCCCTCCCCCACTCCGGCCACCCCCACCCTCCCTCTCCGCCTCCCCTCCGACCACCCCCCTCTCCCACGCCGGCCAAACCCCCCCCCCCTCCCGCTTCAGGCGCCACCGTCGCGGCGGCGGCTGCGGCTGCTGCTGCTTACGGTGGCTGCTGCGGTGGCTACTGCTGCTGCGACGGCGGCTGCTGCTGCCGCGGTGGCCGGCGGCGGTGGGGGTAGGGGGGGTGGCCGCGCGCGGGAGAGGAGGGTGGCCGGAGGGGAGGCGGAGCGGGAGGGAGGGGGTAGCCGGAGTGGGGGAGGGGGGGTTTGGGGGGAGGGGAGTAATTTTAAGGTTTGAGCAGGGGTATTTTCGTCCCAAAATTTTTTTGGGTATCAACTTGTTACAAAAAAAAGTTTAGGGTATCAAGTTGAAAAATCGGAATAGTTGAGAGTAGCAAAGTACAATTAAGCCAAAATTTTATTTTGAAAGTTTATCTCGAATTTCCACGAAGTCAAGACGGGCCGTGGAGGACGAGATTATTCAATTATTTCACCCATGCATTAAAGACAGGAAAAGGTCAATATCATCACGGGCCATACCGCAACAACCTTAAAGACACCGTTAAACTTGGAACATTTCTAAAATTTCAAGGCTACATTCTTAGCGGTTCTTTATGATTTGTCCATATGTTTTTTCATTCTAAAGCAGGACTCATAAGTTTTAAACATTTAATTTTGACCCCTCACACAACCATTGCACTAATGAATATCTCATTTATATTTTACACGAATTAGTTTTATTACTTTTAAATAGACAAATTTGAAAACGTCCCTACCGGTCCTCCAACATCATTCCTCAAACCCCGTCTATATCTTCTCCTTTCCTTCGTCCGCCCTTAAAGCCTAGGGGTGAGCTTTATTCGGAACCAAATAAGAGTAATTTAATTTGATTTTAAAAAATTCGATTCAGTTTCGATTTTGAAAGCACTAAAAAAATCGATTTAAATTTCAGTCAAAAATCGAAAATCGAATAAAATTTATAAAATTATGTAAATACCCACAATTCTATAAATATTTTATAATTTAATTGTGTATAATTTGAAAACAACAGTTCTATGTATGTGTTTGAAGTTCACTTTTCTAATTTTATAACTAGTTCTATTTTGGATCCAATTTTAAAATACAACTAGTGTGTGTACAGAAATTATATATTTGATATAATTTAATCATGATTTCAACTTTGGACTGTTGGATTTTATCTCGTTTTCGGTGGAGCGCTCAAATGAGGGAAGGGGGGATGACAATGGAGTTAGTAATTTAATCTACATCGTGTAGGAGTTGGGATCATGTGGTGCAGATAATTGAGATTGGTTCAAGTCTTACATGAGAATTCTCTTTTAAGACATATGGGCCCAATTCAATATTGCACCTCATGGGTCAACTCCGGTTTGGGTAACATCACGTTCCCAACAAGTGGTATCAGAGCTCATGGTTACAGGGCTGGTTTGGATGTCTCTAATTGGTTCAAGACAGATGGTGCTAAACGTTCATGTGTATAATCGGATAATACGAGCTCTTCTCAAGGTGGAGTAGGAGCATCAACTACACGAATTGACTTCAAAGGTAGGTTTGACGAGCCCAAGGTGGAGCAAGACGTTATGGTTGCACACAATGGTGGTGTGGATGAATGTGTCGGTTTGGTTCTGTGGTTGAACGAATCGAGGTGACAATATGTTGGATCTCCTGGGTGCTTGGCTGGCGGAAACGAATAAAAAGGTAGCAAGAAGTGCTAAAATTGTTCGGCTGGCGGGAACGAACAAAAAGATAGCATGGGTGCTAAGGTTGTTCGACTAGCGAAAACGAACAAAAAGGTAGTATGAGTGGTAAGGTTGTTCGGCTAGCGGAAACGGACAAATGTAGCAAGGTGCTAAGGTTATTCGACTAGCAGAAACGATCTAAGGTAGAAATTGTTGAATTTTACCTCGTTTTCGGTGGAGCGCTTAAAGGAGGGGGGGGGGGGGGGGGAACAATGGAGTTGGTAATTTAGTCCAACATCGAGTAGGAGGTGGGATCAAGTGGTGTAGATAATTGAAATTTGTTTAGGCCTTACCTAAAAATTCTTTTTTAGGACATATGAGCCCAATTCAATATCGCACCTAATGGACCAACTCCGGTTCGGGTCACACCGTGTTCCTAACATGGACTAGATCCATTAATTAATAGAAATAGTCTAACCGAACAAATCGAATCGATTATTCGGTTCGGTTCGATTTTAGCTAATTTTGGTTTAATTTTTGTTATTCCCGGGGCTTGATCAAAGATGAAAAATAAATGCAATCGAGATCTGAGATGTCACACAAAAACTTTGCAGTGATCAAACTCAAGATCTACGATGGTACAATAAAACAAATATCCAAATTACAAACTGAAGAAGGGAAATAGTAAAGAGAAGATCTCTCGTTCTTCCTTGCAAACGTGTTGCAATTGGGACAGAACCAGTTACAATAAACTAGAGAGAGATGAGAAGAAGAACAATACTGGGGTGTCAAAACACCGTTGCTCAAAGCAAGATTCGTCCCACACGATCTGCTTCCAGGAACCAGCAAGTTGAATAACTTGTGGAACGCTCGATGTCACCTCTGTTCTGACTCATCGGATGGACTTGCAATGGCGGCAGCAGCTCTCTCTCTCTTTCTCCTTTTCTGACTTGTATTTTCGTAGTAGTCACAAAGGAGGTCAGAAGAGAGTATTTATAGAGAGAGGGTGGAAACCATAACCGCCTCTTCAGTTATGGAAAGATTGAATCAAATCCCAAAGATAGCAACGAGATTTAATTCAAATCCCACGAAATTAATTCAAATCCCACAAAGATAGGATCTGAATAAATTCAAATCCCACAAAGATAGGATCTGATTTAATTACATTAATTCAGCCTTTCCATAACTGATTTGTAATCTGCACAGTCAGCGGATCCCTTCATGCGGCAGCAGCAGCAGACTGGCCGCATGAGCCTAATGGCCGCATGAGCCGCATGGACCGCATGAGCCGCATGGACCGTATGGACCGCATGGGCCGCATGAGCCGCATGGACCGCATGGACTGCATGTACCGCATGTGCCGCATGGACCGCATGGACCGCATGTGCCGCATGTGCCGCATGAGCCGCCTGGCCGCATGAGCCGCATAAAGACCGCATGACTACTGACGTGCTAAGTGCAAAGTGCGCCAACAAAACGCCACATTACGCCTCATGAGCCCATGAGCCCGAGTCCGAGTCCGAGTCCGAGTCCGGGTCGCTAAGCCCCGTTGGGGCTTAGCTCCAAGTGAAATTTTAATCCAAGAGAATGACAAAAGTATTAATGCTTAATCCTTGGAGCCTTATACTTACCTCCTTGTAAAATCACCCACATGGTTCCCTCCTTAGGGTCACCACCCCATGTGCATCTCTCAACAACACACCCAAGTATATATGTTGAGATAACTCATGGTGCTTTTCCAATGTGGGACTAAAATTTTACAAGGCATGTTGTGAGCAAGCTCTCTCCATGTAAATAAAGCACCAACAATCCCCCACATATCACAACATATATATGTGTCCAGGGTTGAGCGTTCCCCACAGTAACTGTCCATTTTGCATTAGGATAGATGTCGCTGACGACTTGAATCTTCCCGCATGGGTTAAATAACAATGTGATACAAGAATGGACTACGCCTTGAATTCTGCACCACAATTGTAATTCTTTCCACTCACAAAGTGTAGTTACGTGTGCTTCTGGCTGCACATTAAAGGCCCTGTGCCAGCCTGGTTTCAGTGTATAATTTTGGGCGTCTACAAGTTTACCCTCAAGAGACGGCCTGATATCTCTTTTCATACACTATAGGTGAGTTCTTTATTAAAGAGATATGGCATGAAGCCTTGCGCTTCCTTGCGGTGCTACGCCGCGATGACATGGCCTGAAGCCGAGGCATTACCCCTACTTGGGAACCTCATCGTAGTGTCATACTACTGTAGCATGAGGTCACAAGCCTCTTTGTAGTGCCAAACTACCCAGCATGAAGCCTAAGGCTTCCTTGCGGTATTACGCCGCAACGACATAGCTTGCAATGCCGAGGCTTTATCCCTACCTGGGTACCTCATCGTGGTGTCGTGCCACTGTAACATGGGGCCATCCTCCCCTTTGTAGTGCTGTCTACAACTCTTTAATTACGTCATACAGCATTAGGCTACCTGCCTATTTGCGGTGCTACGCCGCTATGACTTGGCTTGCAAAGCCGAGGCATTACCCCTACCTGGAAACCTCATGGTGGAGTCATCCCACTGTAGCATGGAGTTTCACTCCTTGTAGTGCTGCTCTACCGTGCTTCCTGTAAAGCATACCAGACATTCACTCTGCCTGAGAACTCATTAAGGCATTTAAGCCAACCTTCCACAGGATCTGTTTTTTCGCAGAAAAATACATAGTAGACAACAGTGGTTATGGGTCCGTATCCCTTCCATGTTCCATAGAACAAGTACCCACCGTTACCTGATAGTTTTCCAGTCAGTGATCCTCCTTTGAACCCAAAGTTAGATGCCTAGTAGATTTCTCTTTGAACTAATAGCATAAAACTTTATGGTAGGATTACAAAGACACACTATCAGAATGTTTTCAAGCCCATTTTACAAGCTGTGTCTTCGACCAGCTGGCGCTTGAGGCCCTTTGTGAACGGATCTGCCAGGTTCTCCAGACTCCGAACATCAACCACTGCAATTATACCTCTTTTGATAAGATCGTGTACTGCCCTGTGCTTCAACCGCACAGTCCTCTTCTTTCCGTTGAAGAGGTCATTTGATGCCACCGCCGCAGTCGCCTGGTTGTCACAGTATATCGGTATCGCCGGTATCTGAGCCCCAACCACTGGAAGATTATACATGAGCTCCCGAAGCCATTCTGCTTCATCTGCTGCAGTTTCAAGTGCATAGAATTCAGATTCCATGGAGGAACGAGAGAGTATTGTCTGCTTCTTCGACTTCCACGATATAGCAGCTCCACCCAAGGAAAAAATATATCCACCTGTGGATCTCTCGCTTTCCACTTCTGAACACCAGCTAGCATCACTGAAGCCTTCCACTACTGTCGGATATCCGTTGTAGTGCAGTGCATATGTCTGAGTCTTCTTGAGATATCTCATTACTCGCTTCACAGCTTTCCAGTGCTCAACCCCTGGATTGCTTGTGAACCGACTCAGCATTCCCACGGCGAAAGCTATGTCAGGCCTTGTGGCAGTAGTTGCGTACATCAAACTTCCGATAACGCTAGAATACTCCAGCTGCCTGACGCTTTCCCTCGAGTTTGGCTTCAGCTTCTGATCACACCTGTATGGCGTATCGATCCCTGGAAGATCCTTATACCCATAGCGTGTGAGCATCTTCTCAATATAGTGAGATTGTGACAGCGCTACTCCAGTGTCTGTCCGGATGATCTTTATGCCCAAGATGACATCTGCATCCCCCAAGTCCTTCATACTGAACTTGGTTGAGAGGAACTTCTTTGTCTCTGTGACACAGCCTATATCCGTACCTAGGATTAGCATGTCGTCCACGTACAGACAAACGATGACTCCTCTTCCATCAGCGAACTTTGTGTAAACACATTTGTCCGTCTTGCTGACTCTGTAGCCGTTTGACCTAATAACTTTGTCAAACTTCTCATGCCACATCTTGGGAGCTTGCTTCAAACCATATAATGATTTCACCAACTTGCAGACTTTGTCTTCAAGACCTTTGACGACAAATCCATCTGGCTGTTGCATGTAAATCTCTTCGGTCAGCTCCCCATTCAGGAATGCTGTCTTTACATCTATCTGATGTATCACCAACTTATGTATAGCTGCTAGAGCGATTAACATCCTGATGGTGGTCATCCGAGCTACTGGAGCGTACGTGTCGAAGTAGTCTATCCCCTGTTTCTGAGAAAATCCCTTGGCGACCAGCCTGGCCTTGAACTTGTCAATAGTTCCATCTGCCTTCATCTTCTTCTTGAAGATCCATTTACATCCAATAGGCTTTTCTCCTTCAGGTAGATCTACCAACACCCATGTGTTATTAGAGGTGATAGAGTCAAACTCGTCATTCACTGCCTCCTTCTAGAAGATAGCATCTCTGGTCTTCATCGTCTCATCATAGGTAAGCGGATCTGCTTCCACATGATAGGTGACAAAGTCATCTCCGAAATCTTTCGGTCTCCTTGCTCGCTTAGCTGACGGCTCGGCGAGTTCTGGTGCAAGAGTTGTTTCATCAACAACAGCTTCTTCTTGGACTACTGGCTCGTATGAGATTTCAGTCTCATTAGTACCTACATCATTTTCCGGAATGTCCGAAAGAACAATGTTTTTGTCTTTTGCGAACTTCTCTTCAAAGTATTCAGCATCGCGAGATTCGATAATATGATTTGATTCAATATCAAGAAATCTCCGAGCATCACTCTTCTCGGCATACCCCAAGAAGATAGCCTTCGTAGTCCTTGTCCCCAGCTTCTGAATCTTCAGATCTGGAAGCTTCACATACGCCAGACACCCCCACACTCGAATGACATTCAAGTTGGGTCTGACTTTGAACCAGAGTTCATGAGGAGTTACGTCCGAAGTTGCATATGGCACTCTATTCAGAATGAAAGTGGCCGTTAATGCAACTTCTCCCCAGTAGCATTTTGGAAGACCTGCAGTGAGCAGCATAGAATTCATCATTTCTGTTAATGTCCGGTTCTTCCTCTCTGCTACTCCGTTGGATTGAGGAGAATATGGAGCAGTAGTCTCGCATATGATTCCATGTTTTTTGCAGAACGATACGAATTCATGAGACCTGTACTCCCCACCCTCGATCACTTCTCAGCCTCTTGAGTTGTTGTCCAGTCTGCCGTTCAGCCTCGGCCCTGAACTCTCTGAACTTCTCGAAAGCTTCGTCTTTGGACTTGAGCAAGTAGACGAACACGTATTTTAGAAGTCGTCGATGAAGGTTAGAAATACTTCATCCCGGCCTTCGTGGAGAAATGTTTGAAGTCACAGATATCGGAGTGCACCAACTCCAGAAGATCTGTGCTTCTATTGACCCGATGAAAGGGTTTCCTTGTGATCTTCGCTGAGCACACACCTCACACTTCTCCACCTTACCCCCACATTTGGAGATAAGTCCTAGACTAGACATTTTGTTTAATTCTCTTACAATGAACAT
Organism: Iris pallida; assembly: GCA_029216955.1. Lineage (NCBI taxonomy): Eukaryota > Viridiplantae > Streptophyta > Magnoliopsida > Asparagales > Iridaceae > Iris > Iris pallida. The sequence continues at coordinate 7,475,857 of JANAVB010034419.1, forward strand.
GTCCTAGTCTATTATGCCACAACTAAGAGAATAATCAGAAAATGCAACTGCATTAATGTCTTCAAACTGGTTAACAAGCTGAATTTTAAACATGCCTTCGGTTTGATAAGCCTTCCCGAAGTATGTTCCTTTCTTGGACATCACCATCTGACCAGCATTGATGTCCATCCTCAAGCCTGCGTTGCAGAGCAGGCTCCCAGAGATCAGGTTCTTGGCAATCGCCGGAACATGCTTCACACCTTGAAGCGTCAGAGTGTTCCCAGAAGTGAGTTTCAGTTCCACGGTCCCGATCCCCAGAACTTCAGCTTGGGCCTGGTTCGCCATGACAACCTTCTCAGATATTGGCTGGTACGTGACGAACCATTCCTTGTCAGAACAGACATGGCAAGTCGCACCAGTGTCTATCCACCAGTCAGAGTCAACCCCCACATTTGTGACCTGTGCGATCATAGCAACAAAGTTAGAAACCAATGAAACCTTATTAGGCTCACCTTTCTCTGATTGTTTAGGCTTAGATCTGCATTCACTCTTGTAGTGGCCTTTCTTGCCACAATTGTAACAAGTCACGTGGGACTTAGTCTTCTGTTGCTTGAAAGAAGGACCCTTCACTTTTAGATTAGTGAAGTCCTTCTTCTTGGGATGAGAAGCCGCCTGCTTCCCCTTGGGATCTCTCGTCTGCACAAGATTGGCTTTAGCCAACTGTTTGGACAGAGTGTCCACCTTCTGTTGGGAACGCATCTCGTCCTCAACATGGATCTCTTGCAGATATCCCAAGCTAATGTCTAGCTTCTTTCTGTGCATCCTTGCATAGAAGGTACTCCATCCAGCAGGAAGTTTTGAGACGATCCCTCCGACGACAAACTTGTCGGGAAGGGGCATCTCTTCGTCTTCCAGTTTCTGACGCAGCTTCAGAAATTCCTTCACCTGCAGCATGGACTTTTCGTCCTCAAAGAGCAATTTGTGATATTTTTCAACCACAAATATTTTGCTCATGTTCTTGTCTTCTTCATACAGATTTTCCACAGACTCCCATATGTCTCTGGCAAGTTCCTTCTTCGAGTAGGATTCTGTCAGAGAGTCCTCCATAGCATTCAGGATGATAAGCCTGCAGATGCTATTTTTCCTTCTCCACTTGGCCTGGAGTTTGGTAGCCGCGTTGATGGCGGCAGTAGATCCAGTGTCTGGAACAGAGGGTTCTTCCTCCAACAGAACATGATCAACATCTTTCAGTTGAAGAGTTAGGTATACCTTTCTCTTCCAGACTTGATAGTGCTCTCCATCGAACTTTTCCAACTTGCAGAAGTCCGATTGGAGGAGCGAAGCATTAATGTTTTCCATCTGTACGGATCTTGCTTTGAGATTGTTATTCCCGGGGCTTGATCAAAGATGAAAAACAAATACAATCAAGATCTGAGATGTCACACAAAACTTTGCAGTGATCAAACTCAAGATCTACGATGGTACATAAAACAAATATTCAAATTACAAACTGAAGAAGGGAAATAGTAAAGAGAAGATCTCTCGTTCTTCCTTGCAAACGTGTTACAATTGGGACAGAACCAGTTACAATAAACTAGAGAGAGATGAGGAAGAACAATGCTGGGGTGTCAAAACACCGTTGCTCAAAGCAAGATTCGCCCCACACGATCTGCTTCCAGGAACCAGCAAGTTGAATAACTTGTGGAACGCTCGATGTCACCTCTGTTCTGACTCCTCGGATGGACTTGCAATGGCGGCAGCAGCTCTCTCTCTTTCTCCTTTTCTGACTTGTATTTTCGTAGTAGTCACAAAGGAGGCCAGAAGAGAGTATTTAGAGAGAGGGTGGAAACCCTAACCGCCTCTTCAGTTATGGAAAGATTGAATCAAATCCCAAAAGATAGCAACGAGATTTAATTCAAATCCCACGAAATTAATTCAAATCCCACAAAGATAGGATCTGAATAAATTCAAATCCCACAAAGATAGGATCTGATTTAATTACATTAATTCAGCCTTTCCATAACTGATTTGTAATCTGCACAGTCAGCGGTGGCCGCATGAGCCGCATGGACCGTATGGGCCGCATGAGCCGCATAAAGACCGCATGACTGCTGACGCGCTAAGTGCGCCAACAAAACGCCACATTACGCCTCATGAGCCCGAGTCCGAGTCCGAGTCGCTAAGCCCCGTTGGGGCTTAGCTCCAAGTGGAATTTTAATCCAAGTGAATGACAAAAGCATTAATGCTTAATCCTTGGAGCCTTATACTTACCTCCTTGTAAAATCACATGGTTCCCTCCTTAGGGTCACCACCCATGTGCATCTCTCAACAACACACCCAAGTATATATGTTGAGATAACTCATGGTGTTTTTCCAATGTGGGACTAAAATTTTACAAGGCATGTTGAGAGCAAGCTCTCTCCATGTAAATAAAGCACCAACAATTTTAATTTTAAATTTTTAGAATTTTTGTTTATTCAATTTTGACTATTACGATAATTGAAACTAAATAAACTGAATACTTACTTTGGCAAAGCCAAATCCAACAATTAAAAAAAAAATACAAAAGGAGTAAGAAATACAAAAACAATGAGTTTGACAATTAAATAATATGGAAACGTTGGAATTCAGTCTTATGGAAGGATGAATATCCACAATAAACCGAATACTCGCTCTAGCAAAGCCGAAGGCCTCGTTTGGTTCCCAGAAAGGAAAAGAAAGGAAATTAATTTTTTTGGTATTTTTTTTTGATTGTTTAGAAATACCAAAAAAATTAGAAAAGGAAGTGAATACTTTAAAAGTGAAAAAGTGACCTTTATTTGGATGGATAAAATTATTTTTTCTCTATAATTTTTTTCCATTAGAAATTATTTTTCTTTCCTCCTTAATTTTTTTACATCCAAACATTGAAAAAATAATAATTTTTTTTTCAGTCCCATAATTCTGCGACCAAAAGGAGACCTTAAGGAATCCTTGGAAGATGTTGAGCTTCTAAGAAGAAAAAAAGAGAGTTAATGTTTCATGTATTAAACCTTCACACGTTGTCTCGAACCGCCCCACAGGATGTAACTAGAGTAGTGGAGAGGAATGGGTTTGGGTTGACTCCACTATTTTGGAGATCCTATACAAGTTCTAAAAAATAGAAATATTTAGACTTAGGATCTCAAATAAATTTTAAAATTTGTATTTTGGTCTCCATATTATACATAATTAGTGTTTGGGTCTCAAAAGTGTCCCTAATTACTTTTGGTGACACTTTTGAGACCCAAACACTAATTATATAATATGGAGATCCAAACACAAATTTTAGTACTTATTTGAGGCCCAAAGTCTAAGGTCCTCATTCCACTCTATTTTTTTTATAAAGGACTATTTTAGCAAATGCTCCCATTATAAATATACAAATTAGCATATACCCCCACTTATTTAAAAACAAAAAATGCTCTCATTATAAGTAAAATAATCAAACTTTTAGTCATCGCCATATACTTGTCTTTATTTGTGCTTAATGTTCGTTAGACGGGGGTTACTTATTTCAGGTGAGTTGGCCTAAGTTTCCGTCGTAGCAACGTCTCAGATTCGATATCACAGCGCTTGTAGGAAGTGTTCGATCTCCAACATCTGGTATCAGAGCTTTTGGGGTTATGACAATTATGTCTTCGGAGCTGATGAACACTCGTATGATCACCCTCACATGGAGGAACTGGACGATTTGGAAGCCAAAGATGATGATCTACTCTGGTGCAAGGACTTTCATGGTCCGTTGGAGGACAACACAAAGCCGTCGAACAAAGTTGCTGAAGACTGGAAATGACTAGATTGGAAGGCCGTTGGATTCATCAGCCAATGGCTGGACGACTCAGTGTTTCACGACGTGTCCATGGAGAGTTCGAAAAAAACATTATGGGAGTAGCTGCAGTTGTTGTACGAAAGAAAGGCGGCTGACAACAAGGCATTTCTTATTCGCCAACTTGTCAACTCGAAGTATACGGAGGGTGCTCCATTGACACAATATCTGAACGAGGTTCAGGGTATCATCAAACAGCATAGATGAAGATGGTGATTGATGATGAGCTTCAGGCCCTACTTCTTTTGAGTTCTCTACTAGAAAGCTGGGAGATGTTAGTGATGTCGGTGAGCAACTCCGCAACGGATGTAGTTGTCACGATAGCAGGCAGTCAAAAGTAGCTTGTTGAATGAGGAGGTCCGGCACAAGAAAGTTAAACAGTCGCAGGAGTCAACTCTGGTGGCTTTATACGGGAAGGAAAGACTCAAGTCATAAGCGAGGATATGGGAGAGTTTTTGGGTACTTGCAACTGTGGATCGTATGAGGGGCTTCTATCACCGTGGCGAAAGAGGTCATATCAAGAGAAAATGCAGGAAGCTCAAAGCTGAAAATGCAAAAGGCAAGGACGATTAGGATGATCTCACATCTATAGGAGATATCATCTCAGCGACCGATGCAGAGGAACTTGTGATATGTGTCATGACAACGACTGGGGCATGGACACGGGGGCATCGTTTTACGTCTCTCCGCAGAGGAGGATCTTCTCGTCATGCCGCGACGGTTTTTGGACGTATGAAGATGGACGACAAGGGGATGGCTGTAGTTGTAGAGATCGATGATGTAAAATTGGTGACAGAGTTTGGTGAGAGTCCGGTGTGCGACATGTAACGAGTTTGTGCTACAACTTGGTTTCGGTAGGAAGACTTGTAACGCGCCAGTCCCAAATTACATAGGATCAGGAGTATGTATACATGCCAGCTACGTATCGAGTGAACTCCAACCCGGCTCGAATGCGTATAAGCTATCTTGGTGTTCTAATTATATATCAATCAACTATAAATATATCTATCTCAATCCACATGATAAGTAACATCAAGAATGAACAATATATGCCATGATCTGCATAATATATATGTTCGATTAGACCAGAAGAACGATACAGGTCTACAAAACAAGACTAAATAGCAGACTAGTAAAAATGAATAAATATGAAAGCATGATAAAATGTCTGAGCTAGATACAACAATACTGTAACTCCACTTGTTCATAATAAAAGTGAATATTTTCCTATATTCTTCCTTTACTTTGATTGATTCTAATTAATAATCTTTTAACAAAGATATTTATTTTCTATTTTTCTAACTATTTCTTAAACAATTTTTACTTAAGTAACATTCTTAATTTTCTAACTGTTCTGGCCCATTCTTTCTATTTGGGATGCGAGTCCACTCGGGTTAAACCCGTTAACCCGCGACCCTAGATCCATTAACGTTATTGAATTACTTTTCTTACCCATTTTTCATTCATTCCCCCCAGAGTCCTGTTCTTTCTTTTGGAGACGACGACTATGCCAAGAAGGAGTCAACTCTAGAAACTTCTCTCCCAACTGCCTAACTACCTCGAGCATCCCTACCGTTGATCACCAACAACCCATACCATCTTGGACATCGGAGTATAACCACCGTTGCCCGCCCAACCGCCGGTCATTGACAGCGCAATCGCCTGCTCGCTCGACCACCGCCTATAAATAAACCCCCAAACCCCTTCTTCTTCATCACATTTCATGCGGCAAGCCCTGCAGGATTTCCCCCTCACCATGCTTTCCTTCGTCTTCGAGAGCTCAAAGTGATGGCCATGGCGACCTGAGCTTGAAGAAGGACCAATCAGGAATGAGCAGTGGATCGTTTTGAGTAAGTATCATCTTTCCAAAATCTTAAGTTTAATTCCTCGATTAGCATCATTATTCTCCTCTGTTCTTGGAGGTTTTTGCCATAACGTTGCAGTACAAGCCGCGGGTGTAGCCGAGCCACACTGACAGCGACCAGTGTTCCATTAAATTTGATTGGTAAGTTCTTAATTCTTCAATCGATCCTTCATTCTTCGATCGATTACTAATTGTCGCTCATTTTTCTTGATCGATCGATGGCGGGAAGATCAGGGTCTCCTTCTTCCTTCCGACGTCGAAACCAATCGAGTTCTTCAAATCTTCGTCTGTGCGTGGTGGACCAGTTGATCGATTGAGCCTTTAAATCTCTGCGAGAGTGATCGAATCGACGTAAGTTCCTTATTGTTCTCTACTTGTGGATTCTTGCTAAAGCGGTTATTTGATTTGTATAATTTCTTGACGAATAGTTGGTTCGATTATTCTTGGTTTCTTTGGGATTTTGGACGGGATTGTATTGGTGAATCTACAATCTAATTTATGTAAGTTTCTCTCAAAAATTGGAGTCCTTACAATTCAAATATCGTTGATCCTTCAAAATCTCATTTCTGCACGTATCGTATTTGATGTAATATTTGAACCAGCGTATCCGCAAGGATTGGACACGAGCTTCGCTGTACCAGACTCGAGACGACGTCAGTATCATTCTGCGAACTCAGGTATAGTTTTTGTATTCGATTCCTTACTTTATGGAACATTGGGAGGTATTCGTGTGGTGTCGAGGCGGACACCGCATAGAGCCGAGGACATGACTTTGTGTCGTGTGTCGAGTTGGGTGTCACAAGACACATATGAGTGTTATTATGGAAGTTTGTATGGTTAGCTTCTGGTGTTAGCTTAGGTACAACTGCGTTGCAGGAATGCACTTGAGAATTTGAATCCCAGGCCACTGTTCCATAGCCTTTAGTTTAGGGCTTTATTTTGCCTTATAGAGCTTGGGCTCAAACTTTGTTGGCTTATTAGTTATGTCAGTTAGCACTCTCAGTGTCAAATTTATATTCTATAGTATTGATTTTAGTAAGGATTAGAAGGTTTTGTTAGACTACAGAGCCTGAGTGCACTTAGGTTTGATGTTGGACCAACCAGTAGAGTATTAGGAAGATTATGTTAGCAAACTATGATTAGAAGGATAGGTGGTAGCATCTTGTAAATGAATGATAAGTAGTTTGAAATAGTTTAGATTAGGAATTTTCACTAGTGAGGGATAAATTATAATATCTCTAATTACAATTTTTTCTATCTTAAGTGATCTATAAGACTTGGACACAAACCCTGGAATCAAGGCAAGTATATGTACTCAGTATTACCATAATTGCATGCATTACACACACATTGTCTTATTTCATTATTGCACTTGTTCCCGATTGATTGTATTATTTTTCGTGTCGGGTGGAGGACGTTCTAAGACATGTGATTGACTAATATTGGACAAATATTGCCTGATAGCATACACTGTATGCTTGATATCTATTACATGCGTGACTGATAGCATTGTCGTCAGACATGCCTGATTATTGCGTGACTGATAGCATTGTCGTTAGACATGCCTGATTATTGATTGACTGATAGCATATTCTATATGCCTGATTACATATTAGTCCCCACATGTTGATAACGTCCAATTGCACATATACATGTAGCTAGTGCATGCTTATTGTTCATCTTGTTCTCTGTCTTTCAGTTATATTTTGATATACCGTCCCATTGATCTTCATAATGAGTTTTACTGAGTTCAATTGTGCTTTGCTCCATCCTGACTGGACTGTTGTTTACAGGTGATCCTCTAGACTGTTATAGACTATAGATGGATGGCCCAGCAGTGGAGCACACTCCTGATGCTACTGAGGACCGGGACTATATTCTCGAGATGTAGTTTAGATTGATGTATATGATGTCTTTTGATTTGGTTGCATTGATATAGCAGGCCTAGTGTTACCTTTATCTTTTATTACCGGCTTTATACCCGATCATTCATGTAAAGGCTGTAATAACTGCTGGATATTGGATTGCCGTGATGATTAGTATAGATTCCGAGATTAGATGCTGTGATGACTAGACGGCTTAATACCGCTATCAATGACAGTATAGGTCGGGCATGCCTCGACCCGTATCCGATTATTCGGGAGCGGGGCGTGACAAATACCTCCATGATCAACGGACTATCTCTGCATGACCAACTACCTAGATAGATCACTAGGGCCTCAGGGGCATAACAATGTACAAAAAAAAATGTGAATGTAACAGTAAAGAAAATATGAACTAAATTATAACTACTCTAACCAGTCTAAGTGATATGCACATTAGAACATTTTTTTAGATATCAGGCTTCAGCAATTAAGGCTTGAAAGCTCCTCAGCAGGCTATTGCACTAAGGCACCATGTCGTAGAACCAAGGACATACAAGTAGATCAAGTAGATAACCATAAAAGCTCTGCTATAGAGACGAATGTATACTAGTAGAATACCATCCAAGTCCTTATATGGTAACGAGGCTAAACTAGTAGAATAACAACCAAGTCCTACATATGAAAAAAGGATATACGACTATATATATAACCTGATATTGCGGTAATGTTCTTTCTACTTCATGTCTAAAACTAGCAAGTCAAGTCAAGTCCAGTAACAAGTCACCAGTGCAAGTATCAATCTAGTATCCTATCATGAAGTCAATAACCACGGATACTCATGTAAACTCCATATCATAAATCGTGTCGGTCTCCTGTGGTCTATCATGTCAACAAAACACGAATAAAGTACACGTAATGCCTAGTGTCGATACTCGATGACTACAAAATATCATCGACACCTGAATATAATATTGACGTATAGTATCGACTATTCCTACGTCCTAATTGATAATAAACAAGAAATAAAACAAAAATAAAGAAAATAAACATAAACTGTAACATTGGCAATGTACACTTGTCTGCAACTTCCAACTGTGAGTACGACGGTCCGGCTCTAAGGTCCTTGATACCTCCGTCACATACGCCTGCAATAAATATTCTATTATTAATAGTACACTAATAACTTACTATATATGAACTTACTATATATATACCTTAATAATATTTATATCAAAACTAGTCATATTGATTGCTCTACTGAGTATAACATATATAATAAATCTACCTATAAAAGTAATATATTATCAACATAAAACGTCACTTATAGTTCTAGAAAATATTTATAACTATTCTATAATAATAACTAATATATTATTATTCACCTCCATTGGTTTGTATAAATAAGGCCTTTGTCTCCT
>JANAVB010034419.1:7487342-7604679 GCA_029216955.1 Iris pallida
TAAATATTTTGGTGATTTCTGTTTCAGCATCAGAGACTGTTGTGCAAGTTTGATTTTTGTGGCTCACTGAGTGGTTGGTATTATCGGTTTCACCAACAAAGGACTCCAGGTGAGTACATTTATTGTTTATTTTCGATATTGTTAATTACTAGTTCATTGTTAGTCATTTAATATTGATTCTCGACACACTCGTCACACAGATACCACATCTTGTCATGTTTCTTACCTGTCATGTCGAGAACAGGAAGTACCAAGTAGATGTATGATCTGACGTAGACAATATTTTATTTCATACAATATAGACATCATAGACAATGCTTTTTTATTGCCATTTAGACATCGTAGACAGTGTTTTATTTATTGTTATTTAGACATCGTAGATAGTGTTTTATTTTATTACTATTTAGACATTGTAGACAGTACGGTGTAGTGCCCCAGTCGATCACACATCGAAATGAGTACTTCAACACACTTAGATAGCTATGTTCCTCGTTTCATCCTTTATATGTTTCTATATTTTTTGTCTCTAGTTTATTGTACTACCATGTATAATAGATTCTCTCATCATGTATTTTATGACTAACATCTGTTTTATAGTTGTTATCATATATTGGAACTGGACTCAATGAATTGTACTCGTTCAATCTTGACTGGAAATTAATATTTTACAGATTAGTCGCGGCTGCTATTAGCATCGGATTTTTGGGGAGACATGGGTATATACGGAGGCCAAACCTAGAGACTAGTTAGATAGTTGAATATTTATTTAGTTGTTTTTGTATAATTTTGTGAGACATTGTACTCAAATGTAAACTTGTGAATATTGTAATTAGTTTAGTTTTGTGAATGAGCAAATAAAGTATCTATTTTATGTAATTTTGAGCATTGTGGCTAGACAACGTTCTACTGCCGACACTGCGGCGTAGGCTCGCTTGGACACGCACTCGTATCCCGAAATGCGGGTGCGGGTCATGACATATGTATCTCGATTTACTACCACTTGCATGCATGAGCACATACAGTTGTCCTCATGATACTAGCTTTACTGCTTTACTTGCTAACATGATTTCATGTATAGTGGGAGACATTCTAAAACATGTGATAGACTAATATTGGATAACTCGTGCCTGATAGCATATTATATGCTGATGTCCATTACATGCGTAACTGATAGCATTGTCGTCAGACATGTCTGATTATTGCGTGACTAATAGCATTGTCGTCAGACATGTCTGATTATTGTATGACTGATAGCATTGTCATTAGACATGCTGATTCTTTCATGATTGATAATATATTATTCATTTAATATGCCTGATACATATTAGCCCAACATGTTGATGATGTCCAATAACATATGTTCACGTAGCTAGTGCATATTTCTGATTATCTCATATTTACCTGTCATTTATTACTCTTACTTTACCTGTTTCATTGATATCCTGTTGATGAGTATTATTGAGTTACATTGTGCTTAACTTCTTTCCTGACTGGATCGTTGATTACAGCTGAGATTGATCCTTTAGATTGCTATGGCTAGCAGATGGACCCAGCAGCGAAGCTCACTCCAGATGCTTGTCAGGACCGGGACTATATTCTCGAGATATAGAATGATGTATAGGTTCATGATATGATGTATTGATGATATATAACAGACTTAGCTAGCCTTTATCTTTATCGGTTTTGTAACTGGACATTCATGTAAAAGGCTGTAATAACTGCATATATAGTGAACTGCGATAGATAGTAGTAGTATATCGTAATAGATGCTGTGATGAGATTATGCTTATTGGATGATGACTAGACTAGACGGCTGATTACCGCTGTCAACGACAGCGTAGGCCGGACATGACTCGATTCGTACCCGATTATTCGGGAGCGGATCGGGAGGGGGGGGGGGGGGGGGGACAGGAGGGGGCAAGCAAGTGGCCGAAGGGGGGTCGAGGGAAGGGGGGGTAGCCGGAGGGGGTGCGAGGAGGGTAGGGGTTGGGCATAGGGTAGGGGGAAGGGAGGGGTGTAGTTTTAAATTTAGATTAGAGATTTTTGTCTAATTTTTTTTCCAGGATATCAAGTTGTCGAGTAAAACAGTTTAGGGTATCAAGTTAAAAAATTGGAATAGTTGAGGATATCAAGTTACAATTAAGCCAAATTCTCAAATAGTCCAACATTAAGGTTCAATTTCAACTTGATACTCTCAACTATTTATTTTTTAACTTGATACCGTAAACTTTAATATACATCAACTTAATATCCTAAAAAAAAGACGAAATTATCCCTGACTCTCTCACCTTCCCCCTGCCGTCCCACCCCCGGCTGTACCACCACCGTCCCTGCCTGTAGCACCCCGCCACCTCCTCTCTTCGTGCACGCGAGTGCTACTTCCATCGTCGATGTGCGCAAAGAGGAGAGTGCGGGGGTGTTGTTACGCACCCGAATCGATCGTCTTCGTTGGGGCGTGATATCGCATGAGTCTGAAGTTTTACTCATGCAATGCAAGATGATAGATTCCCAAAATGGTTGTCTTAATTTCAAACATAAGCAACAAAAAAGATAAAGACAAATAAGAGTATAAGAAACAATCTATTTTATTAAGGAAGTAGTGGAATACAAAGACTTTGAATAGCCCAAATGAACATGTCGAATAGGCTTACAACACTCACGATCTCTCTAGCTAACAAAGGATTTCATTGTTCTATACATCATGTCACATATAGCAGAAGACATCATCTTGTCGGAAGAGCTTCTGCACACCCATCTGATTCATCGCCACCATGGCACTGATCAAATGACTCCCAAGCACAAGCACCTAAAAATGATGCCCACAACGTGGGTCAGTATACATTGCCGTGTGCTGAAGAGTGAGGTAATCCACTCACCTAAACTAATACTAAGTAATTTAGTGAAGTAGGCATCTTATTTGGTTATCTTTCTATTATTTCCTTAGGATAATGGCATATTGTAAAGCAAAATATGTACTCATATTGTAAGCATGTTATAGATAACGTCTGAATCGCAATTGTGTCAAGTACCATGTCCATGCAACAGACACTGTTAGCCACATAATGTACATAACATAGTGATCATGCACCTCTTCGCATCCAAATGGCCAAACCAGCAATCCAACAACATTAGCATAAACTACAAGGACGCCAGTGTCTATCCCTGCACCCGATTTTAGTCCCAGTCCACCAGCCCTATCTATATGAAGGTCATTGGCATTCCGAGCCATGATGGACTGCATTTTAATATAAGACGACGATCACTCCCCGTACAGGTTGCTAGCCCTTTATCCAAAGGACCCAAACTTACGAGTATTGTGGCTTATTACATTAGTAACCGATCGTAAACCATCTTAATGAAGTGCATCACAAATACTAATCTCAATTCCCTCCTAGGTCGAATGGTCCGGTGCCCCGACGACTACATGTTCGAGGAATACCAAAATCCGTGCACAGGCTGTCCAAGTCCATTGACCATGCAATACGCACAAAAGTTAAGAGGCCACATAAATCATAAGCATCTTCTTAAGTCCGACTCATAATTCACATGACATCATCCACCTATCTCAAGTTCTATTGGCACTATGCCACAACACATCCGTGTTGATACACGATGCCCTGAACGGCGACTCGTATGTCCCGAACACCTCTATACGATATGCCACATTCTACATAATCATAACCGTTTATCAATCCATTCGTACAACGATAGTTCCATGGCATTTGTCCCACAACTGCATACTTCGCAAGCGAAGCATACCCTTTAAATGTTGCGACAGTTCCGTGGCCTTGCGTCACAACTGCCCGCTTCGCATACGAAGATATCATATAGTTCTTGTGCACTGATGCACGCTCGACGTAGATATTCGATGTTCTATGGCCATGTGTTCAATGTTCTCTGGATCATGCACTTGATGCACGTCCGGATATTGTATTTCAATGTTTCCCATCAATGTCCTATTATGACTCGTGCACTTGATGCACATTCGTCTCAATTGTTCAATGTTCGATGTTCTATCTTAATGTTCGACACGCATTATGACTTTTACATCTTCAAGCCAAGCATGTGGACTCAATATTGACACCATCATATAAGGGTATATTTATTAGACATGAAGGAGTAGAGGAGAAGGGATAGAGCCCACTCAACTTAAACTAATTTGTCTATCGCTTCGTCGATGCGGTCTGACACCTTAACTTCATTGCACGATCATCTCGTCCTAGCTAACCATATGAGCACTACGCACTTCTTTGAACTAACCGACTGATTCGGCCCACGATGTCTATGCCTCAACTCGTTGCGAGATGACACTCTGAACGCAAGCAACTCCGCACGATACCTGCACATGAAACCAACCAAATCAATCTCTCTTCAAGTTGAATTTATACTTTCTCGAATCAAACTCATAACTCTTTGAACAAATTGACTCAGCATAATGCATCGTGCGGTGCAGGATATTACAATGCATCCAGGGCTGATGGGGGCGGTGGTTGTGCATCCATGGGGGTTGGTGGGTCAGCCGCGGGAGAAGAGGGGTGGCGTGGGTGGTACAGTCGGAGGAGAGGGGTAGGGGTAGCCGAAAGGGGTACAGGGCAGCCAGAGATGGGAGAGATATTGAGTCCACTTGATGCACATTCGTCTCAATTGTTCAATGTTCGATGTTCTATCTTAATGTTCGACACACATTATGACTTTTACATCTTCGAGCTAAGCATGTGGACTCAATATCGACACCATCATATAAGGGTATATTTTATTAGGCATGAAGGAGTAGAGGAGAAGGGACAGAGCCCACTCAACTTAAACTAATTCGCCTATCGCTTCGTCGATGCGGTCTGACATCTTAACTTCATTGCACGATCATCTCGTCTGAGCTAACCATATGAGCACTACGCGCTTCTTTGAACTAACCGATTGATTCGGCCCATGATGTCTATGCCTCAAATCGTTGCGAGACGACACTCTGAACACAAGGAACTCCGCACGATACCTGCACATGAAACCAACCAAATCAATCTCTCTTCAAGTTGAATTTATACTTCCTCGAATCAAACTCATAATTCTTCGAACAAATTGACTCAGCATAATCAGTGCGGTGCAGGGCTTTACAATGCATCCAGGGCCGAGGGGGGGGTGGTGGTGCATCCAGGGGGGTTGGTGGGTCAGCCGCAGGGGAAGAGGGGTGGCGTGGGTGGTGCAGTGGAAGGAGAGGGGTAGGGGCAGCCGAAAGGGGTATAGGGCAGCCAGAGGTGGAAGGAATTGGGTTGGAAAGGAGCACAATTTTGTCCATTTTTTATATTTAGGTATCAAATTAAAAATATTCAATGGCTGATGGTATATGCATATCAAAGTTTAGGGTATCAAGTTGAAAAACTGAAATAGTTGAGGGTACAAAGTTGCAATTAATCACAACATTAATTATGGACGTCAAAATCTAATCAAATCACATTTTTAATGTAGATTTTTAAATCGCATCAAATCAATTATTGACCTGATTTAGATCCCACAAATATGCTGTTACCAAATCCAGACTGGTCCCAACGGTCGACACCTATCCACAAAATTCTATTCGACGAGTTCGTCCATCCGAGTTCATCATAATGGTGACACGAGTGTTCAAAAAGTTCAACATACCGAACTTGCTGGTTCTTGGATGCAGATCGTCGAAAGGAACAAACCTTGCTTTGAGCAACGATGATTTTCACCATCCCAGCAGGAGTTCTTTCTTCTTCATTTTAAAGTTTATATTACTATTTATTTTGTTGTAGTAACTGAATGGTAAAGAGAACAATTTCTCTTCCTATTATTTCTTTGTTATAAGTTTTTTTTTTTTTTTGAATCAGTTTGTAATAGCTTAGCTCTTGAACAATGTTGTAGTCAGATCCCAAAATAGCACATCTCAATTATATTATTCTTTAGATCTAGTAAATTATGTTGGCTTTTCTTGTTCCTAGTCTATTCAGAATGATGTGTTCCTTATCGTAAGTGCCATATTAGATCTGGGAGAATTATGTTGCCGTCCCCCTTGACTACCCCCAATTGGTGGTAACTGGCCACCCACACCTAACACAATGGAAAGGAACAACATTGTGCTGACACCCACCCTGATTTGTTTCTTGACCAGTCCTTATGCTTTGATGAGAGAGGAGAAAAAATACAACAAAACAAATACAACATATTTACAATCGTCACGGACTTCGATTAGAGCATCTCCAACCCTATTGTGATTTTGAAAAAAATTAATGCCACATAGGAATGATAAAATTTTATTCAAAAGTTGTTCTCCAATGCAATTATCAAGTCAATTGTGAAGCTTATGTGGCAAAAATTAAAGAAGACATTGTGAAGTTGATTGTTGTTCTAGACAATGCACTTGACAATGTCTTTTCTTCCATGTCATCATTATGAATAAAAAATATTAGAAAAAGAAAGAAGATGAGGAGTTATCTTGGAAGTTAGAAAAAATACTTTCTATTGTCTCCTCAATACTTTTGCATTGGAGAGAGTTTTTCTATCTCATTGTCTTTTGAGATATAATTTTGCCACTAAACAAGACATTGTCTTGTGGCTCATGTCACATAGGAGCCACCTAAGACTCACAACACTTAACAAACAATAGGGTTGGAGATGCTCTTAGAGAGGAGAGGAAAGTCTCCGATAGAACCAATGTGTAAGAAATGAAAGAGAAGGTTATAAGATGGATGTAAAAATTTAGTTGTAGACTTAACATTATTGTTATGCTGTAGTGACTTAGTTTAAACTAAATGGGAAAGGCACCAAAAAAAAAAGGATTCTACATCAAAGTCTTTTTCTCGTCGTCACATCCACGTCATCATCATTGCTTCAGTGGTTGTATTGTGATCATCGAGAAAAAAAATGCAATAATATATTTAGAAATATTTTAACAAATATTCTGATTTAAAATATAAAATTAACATATATTTCAACTATTTTTTTAAAAAACTAACACATGTTTATTTTATTTTTTACATCAGTCAAATTTTTTGTTAAATAGTGATAGTATATCTTAAATTTTATTTATTACATTACATACAAAAAAAGAAAGCATTTGTTACTTAAAAAAAGAGAGTATATGTTAACTTCTATATTATGAATGGAGGCATTTGCTAAAACATCTCTAATAATTATTGGTTGATAGGTCATTGTTTGAGATGTTTTTTTTTTTTTGAGATTTTTTGACTTTCATCCCACTTATTAATATGAATTTGTACTTACATCCCACTTTTTAATTTTATTTGACTTACATCCCATTTTTGTCACGAAAAATATTTTTTGTGACAAAACGAATACTTTTCGTGACAAAATAAATACTTTTAGTGACAAAAAAGTGGGATGTAAGTCTAAAAAAATTAAAAAGTGGAATGTAAGTACAAATGCATATTAATAAGTGGGATGAAAGTCAAAAAATCCCTTCTTTTTTCATGATTTTTAGTTAAGAAAGGGTATTGGTTAAATGTCAATACGTCGAGAGAGAGAAATAAAGAAGAAACAGACATGTTGACGAAGAAGAGGAAGATATGATCTTCTTTGATGCAATTTATAAGAACTTTCTAGATTTTTTTTGTGCATTTTTTATTGGGGATTATAAATTTGTAGCAATTTTGAAGTTTTGTTAATACTAAATTAGCAATGGTCTTGTTCTCTGGTAATTTTTTGCGGGTTATACTTTTTGACACATTTTTTTTGGTCTTTATACTTGATTTTTGTGATTAAAGAATTGGTCATTGATTATTAGTTTATTGATGAAGCATATTTTGGAAAATAGATTACAGTAGCTCATATTTTCTGGTAGTGCCAACTTCTACTTAAGGAACAGATTTTATCACTAGATATTGACATGACTAAACACAGTACGACAGGACAGCCAAAACTACCGTCCAAAACACACGAATCGAAAGGATTCCAAAAAAATCAGTTTAAATATAAATATATAAATATTTTGTATCTAAAATAGAACTAGTATATTTCATGAGTCCAATTTAAAAAAAAATATAGTATAGCCATTGTTATGTTAGGCTTTTATATACGAGATCATTCGTTCAATTCTTGGTTATGATTTCTTTTTTAAATTATTTTTATTTTATGTTTTTTTCTTCTATTTTTTGCATTATGTATAAAGATTTTAGGCTTAATTGTACTTTACTACCCTCAACTATTCCGTTTTTTCAACTTGATATCCTAAACTTTTTTTTGTAACAAGTTGATACCTCAACTACTATTTTTTTTCAACTTGATACCTAATTTTTCAAAAAATCCCAAAATGCCCTCGTCCCTTCCCTCTTCCCTTCTCCCCTCCCCCCCCCCCCCCCCCCCCCTCCCCCACTCCGGCCACCCCACCCTCCCTCTCCGCCTCCCCTCCGACCACCCCCCTCTCCCACGCCGGCCAAACCCCCCCCCCCTCCCGCTTCAGGCGCCACCGTCGCGGCGGCGGCTGCGGCTGCTGCTGCTACGGTGGCTGCTGCGGTGGCTACTGCTGCTGCGACGGCGGCTGCTGCTGCCGCGGTGGCCGGCGGCGGTGGGGGTAGGGGGGGTGGCCGCGCGCGGGAGAGGAGGGTGGCCGGAGGGGAGGCGGAGCGGGAGGGAGGGGGTAGCCGGAGTGGGGGAGGGGGGGTTTGGGGGAGGGGAGTAATTTTAAGGTTTGAGCAGGGGTATTTTCGTCCCAAAATTTTTTTGGGTATCAACTTGTTACAAAAAAAAGTTTAGGGTATCAAGTTGAAAAATCGGAATAGTTGAGAGTAGCAAAGTACAATTAAGCCAAAATTTTATTTTGAAAGTTTATCTCGAATTTCCACGAAGTCAAGACGGGCCGTGGAGGACGAGATTATTCAATTATTTCACCCATGCATTAAAGACAGGAAAAGGTCAATATCATCACGGGCCATACCGCAACAACCTTAAAGACACCGTTAAACTTGGAACATTTCTAAAATTTCAAGGCTACATTCTTAGCGGTTCTTTATGATTTGTCCATATGTTTTTTCATTCTAAAGCAGGACTCATAAGTTTTAAACATTTAATTTTGACCCCTCACACAACCATTGCACTAATGAATATCTCATTTATATTTTACACGAATTAGTTTTATTACTTTTAAATAGACAAATTTGAAAACGTCCCTACCGGTCCTCCAACATCATTCCTCAAACCCCGTCTATATCTTCTCCTTTCCTTCGTCCGCCCTTAAAGCCTAGGGGTGAGCTTTATTCGGAACCAAATAAGAGTAATTTAATTTGATTTTAAAAAAATTCGATTCAGTTTCGATTTTGAAAGCACTAAAAAAATCGATTTAAATTTCAGTCAAAAATCGAAAATCGAATAAAATTTATAAAATTATGTAAATACCCACAATTCTATAAATATTTTATAATTTAATTGTGTATAATTTGAAAACAACAGTTCTATGTATGTGTTTGAAGTTCACTTTTCTAATTTTATAACTAGTTCTATTTTGGATCCAATTTTAAAATACAACTAGTGTGTGTACAGAAATTATATATTTGATATAATTTAATCATGATTTCAACTTTGGACTGTTGGATTTTATCTCGTTTTCGGTGGAGCGCTCAAATGAGGGAAGGGGGGATGACAATGGAGTTAGTAATTTAATCTACATCGTGTAGGAGTTGGGATCATGTGGTGCAGATAATTGAGATTGGTTCAAGTCTTACATGAGAATTCTCTTTTAAGACATATGGGCCCAATTCAATATTGCACCTCATGGGTCAACTCCGGTTTGGGTAACATCACGTTCCCAACAAGTGGTATCAGAGCTCATGGTTACAGGGCTGGTTTGGATGTCTCTAATTGGTTCAAGACAGATGGTGCTAAACGTTCATGTGTATAATCGGATAATACGAGCTCTTCTCAAGGTGGAGTAGGAGCATCAACTACACGAATTGACTTCAAAGGTAGGTTTGACGAGCCCAAGGTGGAGCAAGACGTTATGGTTGCACACAATGGTGGTGTGGATGAATGTGTCGGTTTGGTTCTGTGGTTGAACGAATCGAGGTGACAATATGTTGGATCTCCTGGGTGCTTGGCTGGCGGAAACGAATAAAAAGGTAGCAAGAAGTGCTAAAATTGTTCGGCTGGCGGGAACGAACAAAAAGATAGCATGGGTGCTAAGGTTGTTCGACTAGCGAAAACGAACAAAAAGGTAGTATGAGTGGTAAGGTTGTTCGGCTAGCGGAAACGGACAAATGTAGCAAGGTGCTAAGGTTATTCGACTAGCAGAAACGATCTAAGGTAGAAATTGTTGAATTTTACCTCGTTTTCGGTGGAGCGCTTAAAGGAGGGGGGGGGGGGGGGGGAACAATGGAGTTGGTAATTTAGTCCAACATCGAGTAGGAGGTGGGATCAAGTGGTGTAGATAATTGAAATTTGTTTAGGCCTTACCTAAAAATTCTTTTTTAGGACATATGAGCCCAATTCAATATCGCACCTAATGGACCAACTCCGGTTCGGGTCACACCGTGTTCCTAACATGGACTAGATCCATTAATTAATAGAAATAGTCTAACCGAACAAATCGAATCGATTATTCGGTTCGGTTCGATTTTAGCTAATTTTGGTTTAATTTTGTTATTCCCGGGGCTTGATCAAAGATGAAAAATAAATGCAATCGAGATCTGAGATGTCACACAAAAACTTTGCAGTGATCAAACTCAAGATCTACGATGGTACAATAAAACAAATATCCAAATTACAAACTGAAGAAGGGAAATAGTAAAGAGAAGATCTCTCGTTCTTCCTTGCAAACGTGTTGCAATTGGGACAGAACCAGTTACAATAAACTAGAGAGAGATGAGAAGAAGAACAATACTGGGGTGTCAAAACACCGTTGCTCAAAGCAAGATTCGTCCCACACGATCTGCTTCCAGGAACCAGCAAGTTGAATAACTTGTGGAACGCTCGATGTCACCTCTGTTCTGACTCATCGGATGGACTTGCAATGGCGGCAGCAGCTCTCTCTCTCTTTCTCCTTTTCTGACTTGTATTTTCGTAGTAGTCACAAAGGAGGTCAGAAGAGAGTATTTATAGAGAGAGGGTGGAAACCATAACCGCCTCTTCAGTTATGGAAAGATTGAATCAAATCCCAAAAGATAGCAACGAGATTTAATTCAAATCCCACGAAATTAATTCAAATCCCACAAAGATAGGATCTGAATAAATTCAAATCCCACAAAGATAGGATCTGATTTAATTACATTAATTCAGCCTTTCCATAACTGATTTGTAATCTGCACAGTCAGCGGATCCCTTCATGCGGCAGCAGCAGCAGACTGGCCGCATGAGCCTAATGGCCGCATGAGCCGCATGGACCGCATGAGCCGCATGGACCGTATGGACCGCATGGGCCGCATGAGCCGCATGGACCGCATGGACTGCATGTACCGCATGTGCCGCATGGACCGCATGGACCGCATGTGCCGCATGTGCCGCATGAGCCGCCTGGCCGCATGAGCCGCATAAAGACCGCATGACTACTGACGTGCTAAGTGCAAAGTGCGCCAACAAAACGCCACATTACGCCTCATGAGCCCATGAGCCCGAGTCCGAGTCCGAGTCCGAGTCCGGGTCGCTAAGCCCCGTTGGGGCTTAGCTCCAAGTGAAATTTTAATCCAAGAGAATGACAAAAGTATTAATGCTTAATCCTTGGAGCCTTATACTTACCTCCTTGTAAAATCACCCACATGGTTCCCTCCTTAGGGTCACCACCCCATGTGCATCTCTCAACAACACACCCAAGTATATATGTTGAGATAACTCATGGTGCTTTTCCAATGTGGGACTAAAATTTTACAAGGCATGTTGTGAGCAAGCTCTCTCCATGTAAATAAAGCACCAACAATCCCCCACATATCACAACATATATATGTGTCCAGGGTTGAGCGTTCCCCACAGTAACTGTCCATTTTGCATTAGGATAGATGTCGCTGACGACTTGAATCTTCCCGCATGGGTTAAATAACAATGTGATACAAGAATGGACTACGCCTTGAATTCTGCACCACAATTGTAATTCTTTCCACTCACAAAGTGTAGTTACGTGTGCTTCTGGCTGCACATTAAAGGCCCTGTGCCAGCCTGGTTTCAGTGTATAATTTTGGGCGTCTACAAGTTTACCCTCAAGAGACGGCCTGATATCTCTTTTCATACACTATAGGTGAGTTCTTTATTAAAGAGATATGGCATGAAGCCTTGCGCTTCCTTGCGGTGCTACGCCGCGATGACATGGCCTGAAGCCGAGGCATTACCCCTACTTGGGAACCTCATCGTAGTGTCATACTACTGTAGCATGAGGTCACAAGCCTCTTTGTAGTGCCAAACTACCCAGCATGAAGCCTAAGGCTTCCTTGCGGTATTACGCCGCAACGACATAGCTTGCAATGCCGAGGCTTTATCCCTACCTGGGTACCTCATCGTGGTGTCGTGCCACTGTAACATGGGGCCATCCTCCCCTTTGTAGTGCTGTCTACAACTCTTTAATTACGTCATACAGCATTAGGCTACCTGCCTATTTGCGGTGCTACGCCGCTATGACTTGGCTTGCAAAGCCGAGGCATTACCCCTACCTGGAAACCTCATGGTGGAGTCATCCCACTGTAGCATGGAGTTTCACTCCTTGTAGTGCTGCTCTACCGTGCTTCCTGTAAAGCATACCAGACATTCACTCTGCCTGAGAACTCATTAAGGCATTTAAGCCAACCTTCCACAGGATCTGTTTTTTCGCAGAAAAATACATAGTAGACAACAGTGGTTATGGGTCCGTATCCCTTCCATGTTCCATAGAACAAGTACCCACCGTTACCTGATAGTTTTCCAGTCAGTGATCCTCCTTTGAACCCAAAGTTAGATGCCTAGTAGATTTCTCTTTGAACTAATAGCATAAAACTTTATGGTAGGATTACAAAGACACACTATCAGAATGTTTTCAAGCCCATTTTACAAGCTGTGTCTTCGACCAGCTGGCGCTTGAGGCCCTTTGTGAACGGATCTGCCAGGTTCTCCAGACTCCGAACATCAACCACTGCAATTATACCTCTTTTGATAAGATCGTGTACTGCCCTGTGCTTCAACCGCACAGTCCTCTTCTTTCCGTTGAAGAGGTCATTTGATGCCACCGCCGCAGTCGCCTGGTTGTCACAGTATATCGGTATCGCCGGTATCTGAGCCCCAACCACTGGAAGATTATACATGAGCTCCCGAAGCCATTCTGCTTCATCTGCTGCAGTTTCAAGTGCATAGAATTCAGATTCCATGGAGGAACGAGAGAGTATTGTCTGCTTCTTCGACTTCCACGATATAGCAGCTCCACCCAAGGAAAAAATATATCCACCTGTGGATCTCTCGCTTTCCACTTCTGAACACCAGCTAGCATCACTGAAGCCTTCCACTACTGTCGGATATCCGTTGTAGTGCAGTGCATATGTCTGAGTCTTCTTGAGATATCTCATTACTCGCTTCACAGCTTTCCAGTGCTCAACCCCTGGATTGCTTGTGAACCGACTCAGCATTCCCACGGCGAAAGCTATGTCAGGCCTTGTGGCAGTAGTTGCGTACATCAAACTTCCGATAACGCTAGAATACTCCAGCTGCCTGACGCTTTCCCTCGAGTTTGGCTTCAGCTTCTGATCACACCTGTATGGCGTATCGATCCCTGGAAGATCCTTATACCCATAGCGTGTGAGCATCTTCTCAATATAGTGAGATTGTGACAGCGCTACTCCAGTGTCTGTCCGGATGATCTTTATGCCCAAGATGACATCTGCATCCCCCAAGTCCTTCATACTGAACTTGGTTGAGAGGAACTTCTTTGTCTCTGTGACACAGCCTATATCCGTACCTAGGATTAGCATGTCGTCCACGTACAGACAAACGATGACTCCTCTTCCATCAGCGAACTTTGTGTAAACACATTTGTCCGTCTTGCTGACTCTGTAGCCGTTTGACCTAATAACTTTGTCAAACTTCTCATGCCACATCTTGGGAGCTTGCTTCAAACCATATAATGATTTCACCAACTTGCAGACTTTGTCTTCAAGACCTTTGACGACAAATCCATCTGGCTGTTGCATGTAAATCTCTTCGGTCAGCTCCCCATTCAGGAATGCTGTCTTTACATCTATCTGATGTATCACCAACTTATGTATAGCTGCTAGAGCGATTAACATCCTGATGGTGGTCATCCGAGCTACTGGAGCGTACGTGTCGAAGTAGTCTATCCCCTGTTTCTGAGAAAATCCCTTGGCGACCAGCCTGGCCTTGAACTTGTCAATAGTTCCATCTGCCTTCATCTTCTTCTTGAAGATCCATTTACATCCAATAGGCTTTTCTCCTTCAGGTAGATCTACCAACACCCATGTGTTATTAGAGGTGATAGAGTCAAACTCGTCATTCACTGCCTCCTTCTAGAAGATAGCATCTCTGGTCTTCATCGTCTCATCATAGGTAAGCGGATCTGCTTCCACATGATAGGTGACAAAGTCATCTCCGAAATCTTTCGGTCTCCTTGCTCGCTTAGCTGACGGCTCGGCGAGTTCTGGTGCAAGAGTTGTTTCATCAACAACAGCTTCTTCTTGGACTACTGGCTCGTATGAGATTTCAGTCTCATTAGTACCTACATCATTTTCCGGAATGTCCGAAAGAACAATGTTTTTGTCTTTTGCGAACTTCTCTTCAAAGTATTCAGCATCGCGAGATTCGATAATATGATTTGATTCAATATCAAGAAATCTCCGAGCATCACTCTTCTCGGCATACCCCAAGAAGATAGCCTTCGTAGTCCTTGTCCCCAGCTTCTGAATCTTCAGATCTGGAAGCTTCACATACGCCAGACACCCCCACACTCGAATGACATTCAAGTTGGGTCTGACTTTGAACCAGAGTTCATGAGGAGTTACGTCCGAAGTTGCATATGGCACTCTATTCAGAATGAAAGTGGCCGTTAATGCAACTTCTCCCCAGTAGCATTTTGGAAGACCTGCAGTGAGCAGCATAGAATTCATCATTTCTGTTAATGTCCGGTTCTTCCTCTCTGCTACTCCGTTGGATTGAGGAGAATATGGAGCAGTAGTCTCGCATATGATTCCATGTTTTTTGCAGAACGATACGAATTCATGAGACCTGTACTCCCCACCTCGATCACTTCTCAGCCTCTTGAGTTGTTGTCCAGTCTGCCGTTCAGCCTCGGCCCTGAACTCTCTGAACTTCTCGAAAGCTTCGTCTTTGGACTTGAGCAAGTAGACGAACACGTATTTTGAGAAGTCGTCGATGAAGGTTATGAAATACTTCATCCCGGCCTTCGTGGAGAAATGTTTGAAGTCACAGATATCGGAGTGCACCAACTCCAGAAGATCTGTGCTTCTATTGACCCGATGAAAGGGTTTCCTTGTGATCTTCGTCTGAGCACACACCTCACACTTCTCCACCTTACCCCCACATTTGGAGATAAGTCCTAGACTAGACATTTTGTTAATTCTCTTACAATGAACATGTCCTAGTCTATTATGCCACAACTCAAGAGAATAATCAGAAAATGCAACTGCATTAATGTCTTCAAACTGGTTAACAAGCTGAATTTTAAACATGCCTTCGGTTTGATAAGCCTTCCCGAAGTATGTTCCTTTCTTGGACATCACCATCTGACCAGCATTGATGTCCATCCTCAAGCCTGCGTTGCAGAGCAGGCTCCCAGAGATCAGGTTCTTGGCAATCGCCGGAACATGCTTCACACCTTGAAGCGTCAGAGTGTTCCCAGAAGTGAGTTTCAGTTCCACGGTCCCGATCCCCAGAACTTCAGCTTGGGCCTGGTTCGCCATGACAACCTTCTCAGATATTGGCTGGTACGTGACGAACCATTCCTTGTCAGAACAGACATGGCAAGTCGCACCAGTGTCTATCCACCAGTCAGAGTCAACCCCCACATTTGTGACCTGTGCGATCATAGCAACAAAGTTAGAAACCAATGAAACCTTATTAGGCTCACCTTTCTCTGATTGTTTAGGCTTAGATCTGCATTCACTCTTGTAGTGGCCTTTCTTGCCACAATTGTAACAAGTCACGTGGGACTTAGTCTTCTGTTGCTTGAAAGAAGGACCCTTCACTTTTAGATTAGTGAAGTCCTTCTTCTTGGGATGAGAAGCCGCCTGCTTCCCCTTGGGATCTCTCGTCTGCACAAGATTGGCTTTAGCCAACTGTTTGGACAGAGTGTCCACCTTCTGTTGGGAACGCATCTCGTCCTCAACATGGATCTCTTGCAGTAGATCTCCCAAGCTAATGTCTAGCTTCTTTCTGTGCATCCTTGCATAGAAGGTACTCCATCCAGCAGGAAGTTTTGAGACGATCCCTCCGACGACAAACTTGTCGGGAAGGGGCATCTCTTCGTCTTCCAGTTTCTGACGCAGCTTCAGAAATTCCTTCACCTGCAGCATGGACTTTTCGTCCTCAAAGAGCAATTTGTGATATTTTTCAACCACAAATATTTTGCTCATGTTCTTGTCTTCTTCATACAGATTTTCCACAGACTCCCATATGTCTCTGGCAAGTTCCTTCTTCGAGTAGGATTCTGTCAGAGAGTCCTCCATAGCATTCAGGATGATAAGCCTGCAGATGCTATTTTTCCTTCTCCACTTGGCCTGGAGTTTGGTAGCCGCGTTGATGGCGGCAGTAGATCCAGTGTCTGGAACAGAGGGTTCTTCCTCCAACAGAACATGATCAACATCTTTCAGTTGAAGAGTTAGGTATACCTTTCTCTTCCAGACTTGATAGTGCTCTCCATCGAACTTTTCCAACTTGCAGAAGTCCGATTGGAGGAGCGAAGCATTAATGTTTTCCATCTGTACGGATCTTGCTTTGAGATTGTTATTCCCGGGGCTTGATCAAAGATGAAAAACAAATACAATCAAGATCTGAGATGTCACACAAAAACTTTGCAGTGATCAAACTCAAGATCTACGATGGTACAATAAAACAAATATTCAAATTACAAACTGAAGAAGGGAAATAGTAAAGAGAAGATCTCTCGTTCTTCCTTGCAAACGTGTTACAATTGGGACAGAACCAGTTACAATAAACTAGAGAGAGATGAGAAGAAGAACAATGCTGGGGTGTCAAAACACCGTTGCTCAAAGCAAGATTCGCCCCACACGATCTGCTTCCAGGAACCAGCAAGTTGAATAACTTGTGGAACGCTCGATGTCACCTCTGTTCTGACTCCTCGGATGGACTTGCAATGGCGGCAGCAGCTCTCTCTCTCTTTCTCCTTTTCTGACTTGTATTTTCGTAGTAGTCACAAAGGAGGCCAGAAGAGAGTATTTATAGAGAGAGGGTGGAAACCCTAACCGCCTCTTCAGTTATGGAAAGATTGAATCAAATCCCAAAAGATAGCAACGAGATTTAATTCAAATCCCACGAAATTAATTCAAATCCCACAAAGATAGGATCTGAATAAATTCAAATCCCACAAAGATAGGATCTGATTTAATTACATTAATTCAGCCTTTCCATAACTGATTTGTAATCTGCACAGTCAGCGGTGGCCGCATGAGCCGCATGGACCGTATGGGCCGCATGAGCCGCATAAAGACCGCATGACTGCTGACGCGCTAAGTGCGCCAACAAAACGCCACATTACGCCTCATGAGCCCGAGTCCGAGTCCGAGTCGCTAAGCCCCGTTGGGGCTTAGCTCCAAGTGGAATTTTAATCCAAGTGAATGACAAAAGCATTAATGCTTAATCCTTGGAGCCTTATACTTACCTCCTTGTAAAATCACCCACATGGTTCCCTCCTTAGGGTCACCACCCCATGTGCATCTCTCAACAACACACCCAAGTATATATGTTGAGATAACTCATGGTGTTTTTCCAATGTGGGACTAAAATTTTACAAGGCATGTTGAGAGCAAGCTCTCTCCATGTAAATAAAGCACCAACAATTTTAATTTTAAATTTTTAGAATTTTTGTTTATTCAATTTTGACTATTACGATATAATTGAAACTAAATAAACTGAATACTTACTTTGGCAAAGCCAAATCCAACAATTAAAAAAAATAATACAAAAGGAGTAAGAAATACAAAAACAATGAGTTTGACAATTAAATAATATGGAAACGTTGGAATTCAGTCTTATGGAAGGATGAATATCCACAATAAACCGAATACTCGCTCTAGCAAAGCCGAAGGCCTCGTTTGGTTCCCAGAAAGGAAAAGAAAGGAAATTAATTTTTTTGGTATTTTTTTTTGATTGTTTAGAAATACCAAAAAAATTAGAAAAGGAAGTGAATACTTTAAAAGTGAAAAAGTGACCTTTATTTGGATGGATAAAATTATTTTTCTCTATAATTTTTTTCCATTAGAAATTATTTTTCTTTCCTCCTTAATTCTTTTTTACATCCAAACATTGAAAAAATAATAATTTTTTTTTTCAGTCCCATAATTCTGCGACCAAAAGGAGACCTTAAGGAATCCTTGGAAGATGTTGAGCTTCTAAGAAGAAAAAAAGAGAGTTAATGTTTCATGTATTAAACCTTCACACGTTGTCTCGAACCGCCCCACAGGATGTAACTAGAGTAGTGGAGAGGAATGGTGTTTGGGTTGACTCCACTATTTTGGAGATCCTATACAAGTTCTAAAAAAATAGAAATATTTAGACTTAGGATCTCAAATAAATTTTAAAATTTGTATTTTGGTCTCCATATTATACATAATTAGTGTTTGGGTCTCAAAAGTGTCCCTAATTACTTTTGGTGACACTTTTGAGACCCAAACACTAATTATATAAATATGGAGATCCAAACACAAATTTTAGTACTTATTTGAGGCCCAAAGTCTAAGGTCCTCATTCCACTCTATTTTTTTTATAAAGGACTATTTTAGCAAATGCTCCCATTATAAATATACAAATTAGCATATACCCCCACTTATTTAAAAAACAAACAAATGCTCTCATTATAAGTAAAATAATCAAACTTTTAGTCATCGCCATATACTTGTCTTTATTTGTGCTTAATGTTCGTTAGACGGGGGTTACTTATTTCAGGTGAGTTGGCCTAAGTTTCCGTCGTAGCAACGTCTCAGATTCGATATCACAGCGCTTGTAGGAAGTGTTCGATCTCCAACATCTGGTATCAGAGCTTTTGGGGTTATGACAATTATGTCTTCGGAGCTGATGAACACTCGTATGATCACCCTCACATGGAGGAACTGGACGATTTGGAAGCCAAAGATGGATGATCTACTCTGGTGCAAGGACTTTCATGGTCCGTTGGAGGACAACACAAAGCCGTCGAACAAAGTTGCTGAAGACTGGAAATGACTAGATTGGAAGGCCGTTGGATTCATCAGCCAATGGCTGGACGACTCAGTGTTTCACGACGTGTCCATGGAGAGTTCGAAAAAAACATTATGGGAGTAGCTGCAGTTGTTGTACGAAAGAAAGGCGGCTGACAACAAGGCATTTCTTATTCGCCAACTTGTCAACTCGAAGTATACGGAGGGTGCTCCATTGACACAATATCTGAACGAGGTTCAGGGTATCATCAAACAGCATAGATGAAGATGGTGATTGATGATGAGCTTCAGGCCCTACTTCTTTTGAGTTCTCTACTAGAAAGCTGGGAGATGTTAGTGATGTCGGTGAGCAACTCCGCAACGGATGTAGTTGTCACGATAGAGGCAGTCAAAAGTAGCTTGTTGAATGAGGAGGTCCGGCACAAGAAAGTTAAACAGTCGCAGGAGTCAACTCTGGTGGCTTTATACGGGAAGGAAAGACTCAAGTCATAAGCGAGGATATGGGAGAGTTTTTGGGTACTTGCAACTGTGGATCGTATGAGGGGCTTCTATCACCGTGGCGAAAGAGGTCATATCAAGAGAAAATGCAGGAAGCTCAAAGCTGAAAATGCAAAAGGCAAGGACGATTAGGATGATCTCACATCTATAGGAGATATCATCTCAGCGACCGATGCAGAGGAACTTGTGATATGTGTCATGACAACGACTGGGGCATGGACACGGGGGCATCGTTTTACGTCTCTCCGCAGAGGAGGATCTTCTCGTCATGCCGCGACGGTATTTTGGACGTATGAAGATGGACGACAAGGGGATGGCTGTAGTTGTAGAGATCGATGATGTAAAATTGGTGACAGAGTTTGGTGAGAGTCCGGTGTGCGACATGTAACGAGTTTGTGCTACAACTTGGTTTCGGTAGGAAGACTTGTAACGCGCCAGTCCCAAATTACATAGGATCAGGAGTATGTATACATGCCAGCTACGTATCGAGTGAACTCCAACCCGGCTCGAATGCGTATAAGCTATCTTGGTGTTCTAATTATATATATCAATCAACTATAAATATATCTATCTCAATCCACATGATAAGTAACATCAAGAATGAACAATATATGCCATGATCTGCATAATATATATGTTCGATTAGACCAGAAGAACGATACAGGTCTACAAAACAAGACTAAATAGCAGACTAGTAAAAATGAATAAATATGAAAGCATGATAAAATGTCTGAGCTAGATACAACAATACTGTAACTCCACTTGTTCATAATAAAAGTGAATATTTTCCTATATTCTTCCTTTACTTTGATTGATTCCTAATTAATAATCTTTTAACAAAGAATATTTATTTTCTATTTTTCTAACTATTTCTTAAACAATTTTTACTTAAGTAACATTCTTAATTTTCTAACTGTTCTGGCCCATTCTTTCTATTTGGGATGCGAGTCCACTCGGGTTAAACCCGTTAACCCGCGACCCTAGATCCATTAACGTTATTGAATTACTTTTCTTACCCATTTTTCATTCATTCCCCCCAGAGTCCTGTTCTTTCTTTTGGAGACGACGACTATGCCAAGAAGGAGTCAACTCTAGAAACTTCTCTCCCAACTGCCTAACTACCTCGAGCATCCCTACCGTTGATCACCAACAACCCATACCATCTTGGACATCGGAGTATAACCACCGTTGCCCGCCCAACCGCCGGTCATTGACAGCGCAATCGCCTGCTCGCTCGACCACCGCCTATAAATAAACCCCCAAACCCCTTCTTCTTCATCACATTTCATGCGGCAAAGCCCTGCAGGATTTCCCCCTCACCATGCTTTCCTTCGTCTTCGAGAGCTCAAAGTGATGGCCATGGCGACCTGAGCTTGAAGAAGGACCAATCAGGAATGAGCAGTGGATCGTTTTGAGTAAGTATCATCTTTCCAAAATCTTAAGTTTAATTCCTCGATTAGCATCATTATTCTCCTCTGTTCTTGGAGGTTTTTGCCATAACGTTGCAGTACAAGCCGCGGGTGTAGCCGAGCCACACTGACAGCGACCAGTGTTCCATTAAATTTGATTGGTAAGTTCTTAATTCTTCAATCGATCCTTCATTCTTCGATCGATTACTAATTGTCGCTCATTTTTCTTGATCGATCGATGGCGGGAAGATCAGGGTCTCCTTCTTCCTTCCGACGTCGAAACCAATCGAGTTCTTCAAATCTTCGTCTGTGCGTGGTGGACCAGTTGATCGATTGAGCCTTTAAATCTCTGCGAGAGTGATCGAATCGACGTAAGTTCCTTATTGTTCTCTACTTGTGGATTCTTGCTAAAGCGGTTATTTGATTTGTATAATTTCTTGACGAATAGTTGGTTCGATTATTCTTGGTTTCTTTGGGATTTTGGACGGGATTGTATTGGTGAATCTACAATCTAATTTATGTAAGTTTCTCTCAAAAATTGGAGTCCTTACAATTCAAATATCGTTGATCCTTCAAAATCTCATTTCTGCACGTATCGTATTTGATGTAATATTTGAACCAGCGTATCCGCAAGGATTGGACACGAGCTTCGCTGTACCAGACTCGAGACGACGTCAGTATCATTCTGCGAACTCAGGTATAGTTTTTGTATTCGATTCCTTACTTTATGGAACATTGGGAGGTATTCGTGTGGTGTCGAGGCGGACACCGCATAGAGCCGAGGACATGACTTTGTGTCGTGTGTCGAGTTGGGTGTCACAAGACACATATGAGTGTTATTATGGAAGTTTGTATGGTTAGCTTCTGGTGTTAGCTTAGGTACAACTGCGTTGCAGGAATGCACTTGAGAATTTGAATCCCAGGCCACTGTTCCATAGCCTTTAGTTTAGGGCTTTATTTTGCCTTATAGAGCTTGGGCTCAAACTTTGTTGGCTTATTAGTTATGTCAGTTAGCACTCTCAGTGTCAAATTTATATTCTATAGTATTGATTTTAGTAAGGATTAGAAGGTTTTGTTAGACTACAGAGCCTGAGTGCACTTAGGTTTGATGTTGGACCAACCAGTAGAGTATTAGGAAGATTATGTTAGCAAACTATGATTAGAAGGATAGGTGGTAGCATCTTGTAAATGAATGATAAGTAGTTTGAAATAGTTTAGATTAGGAATTTTCACTAGTGAGGGATAAATTATAATATCTCTAATTACAATTTTTTCTATCTTAAGTGATCTATAAGACTTGGACACAAACCCTGGAATCAAGGCAAGTATATGTACTCAGTATTACCATAATTGCATGCATTACACACACATTGTCTTATTTCATTATTGCACTTGTTCCCGATTGATTGTATTATTTTTCGTGTCGGGTGGAGGACGTTCTAAGACATGTGATTGACTAATATTGGACAAATATTGCCTGATAGCATACACTGTATGCTTGATATCTATTACATGCGTGACTGATAGCATTGTCGTCAGACATGCCTGATTATTGCGTGACTGATAGCATTGTCGTTAGACATGCCTGATTATTGATTGACTGATAGCATATTCTATATGCCTGATTACATATTAGTCCCCACATGTTGATAACGTCCAATTGCACATATACATGTAGCTAGTGCATGCTTATTGTTCATCTTGTTCTCTGTCTTTCAGTTATATTTTGATATACCGTCCCATTGATCTTCATAATGAGTTTTACTGAGTTCAATTGTGCTTTGCTCCATCCTGACTGGACTGTTGTTTACAGGTGATCCTCTAGACTGTTATAGACTATAGATGGATGGCCCAGCAGTGGAGCACACTCCTGATGCTACTGAGGACCGGGACTATATTCTCGAGATGTAGTTTAGATTGATGTATATGATGTCTTTTGATTTGGTTGCATTGATATAGCAGGCCTAGTGTTACCTTTATCTTTTATTACCGGCTTTATACCCGATCATTCATGTAAAGGCTGTAATAACTGCTGGATATTGGATTGCCGTGATGATTAGTATAGATTCCGAGATTAGATGCTGTGATGACTAGACGGCTTAATACCGCTATCAATGACAGTATAGGTCGGGCATGCCTCGACCCGTATCCGATTATTCGGGAGCGGGGCGTGACAAATACCTCCATGATCAACGGACTATCTCTGCATGACCAACTACCTAGATAGATCACTAGGGCCTCAGGGGCATAACAATGTACAAAAAAAAAATGTGAATGTAACAGTAAAGAAAATATGAACTAAATTATAACTACTCTAACCAGTCTAAGTGATATGCACATTAGAACATTTTTTTAGATATCAGGCTTCAGCAATTAAGGCTTGAAAGCTCCTCAGCAGGCTATTGCACTAAGGCACCATGTCGTAGAACCAAGGACATACAAGTAGATCAAGTAGATAACCATAAAAGCTCTGCTATAGAGACGAATGTATACTAGTAGAATACCATCCAAGTCCTTATATGGTAACGAGGCTAAACTAGTAGAATAACAACCAAGTCCTACATATGAAAAAGAGGATATACGACTATATATATAACCTGATATTGCGGTAATGTTCTTTCTACTTCATGTCTAAAACTAGCAAGTCAAGTCAAGTCCAGTAACAAGTCACCAGTGCAAGTATCAATCTAGTATCCTATCATGAAGTCAATAACCACGGATACTCATGTAAACTCCATATCATAAATCGTGTCGGTCTCCTGTGGTCTATCATGTCAACAAAACACGAATAAAGTACACGTAATGCCTAGTGTCGATACTCGATGACTACAAAATATCATCGACACCTGAATATAATATTGACGTATAGTATCGACTATTCCTACGTCCTAATTGATAATAAACAAGAAATAAAACAAAAATAAAGAAAATAAACATAAACTGTAACATTGGCAATGTACACTTGTCTGCAACTTCCAACTGTGAGTACGACGGTCCGGCTCTAAGGTCCTTGATACCTCCGTCACATACGCCTGCAATAAATATTCTATTATTAATAGTACACTAATAACTTACTATATATGAACTTACTATATATATACCTTAATAATATATTTATATCAAAACTAGTCATATTGATTGCTCTACTGAGTATAACATATATAATATTAAATCTACCTATAAAAGTAATATATTATCAACATAAAACGTCACTTATAGTTCTAGAAAAATATTTATAACTATTCTATAATAATAACTAATATATTATTATTCACCTCCATTGGTTTGTATAAATAAGGCCTTTGTCTCCTACTATGAAAACACAACAATAAGAGATCTTCTCTCCATGTTTATTCAAACACGTTATCAGCACAAAGCTCTAACAGAAGGAAATAAGAGAGAGCATCCCATTGAAGCTGCCATTTGCGGATTCTTCACTTCGGTAATAGATAATGGTTATTTATGTTTATTTATTCTGCATATGCATACCCTAGGCATAGCCTGATGTTGATGTTTATACATCTCTTGGCATACCGCTAGGGCAAAAAAAATAATTTTTATCCATACATCTTACTTCTTTTTGTTAATTCTGATAACAGTCCGATGTTGATCGCATATAGATCTCTCGGAGAGAACGTTGGAGTTATTCTTTATTTATTTCTTTCTTTCTTTCGTATATATGTTCATACATTCAGATCAAAACCATCAGAGATCTGATGACCATGAACATGAATTATTTGGTATATATATATATATATATATATATATATATATATATTAAAATATATATATATATATATATATATATATATATATATATATATATATATATATATATATATATAAAAGACCTCTGGAACATCATTGTTCGAAGCATACCATGAACAAGGTTTGTTTGGTATAAATAGATTTATGAAACATCATTGTTTAAAGCATACACCATGAACATGAATTGTTCGATGATTTACAAAGTTTTTACGTTAACTTGTTATTACTGATCTTATACAACAATATGTCGAGCCTCATAAATCATGATTTCAAGCCTCTAAACTTAAAAGGCCAGAACATCTCAACTGGAGATTGGATGCTGAATTTCACCTTCAAGCCAAAAGCTTAGGTGACGCAATTGTGGCTGATAAGCCAATATATGTACAAGATAAAGCTAAGGATTTAATTTTTCTAAGGCATCATATTCATGATGATCTCAAGGCTGAGTAGTTAACAGTCAAAGACCCCATAGTGCTATGGAATTCTCTGGCTGAGAGATTCAATCACCAGAAAATGGTCATACTACTAGGTGCACTCTATGAATGGCTCAATCTACATTTTCAGATTATAAGACAGTTGTAGCCTATAATTCAGCTATGTTTACTTCACAATTGAAGTTACGTGGTGAAGAAGTGATAGAGCATTCCATGCTAGAGAAAACATTTACCATATTTCATTCGACTAGTATGACCCTACAACAACATATAGGGAGCAAAATTTTAAGAAGTATTCCTAACTCATTGGTGTTTTATTCGTGGTCGAGAAAAATAAGGAGTTATTGATCGAAAACCATACTAGTAGACCAACTGGGTCTGCACCAATTCCAGCAGAAGTGAATGCGACTAGTGCTTGACAAAATACTAGGGGTTGAGGAAATCACAGAGGTAGATGACATGGACGCCGTAGAAGCCAAAAAATGGTTGCAATTCGGATCCAAGGAACGATACACAGTTCAAAAATAAGGGATTTTTAATCCTTGAAGAAACAATGCCTAAATTCCCAATCCAGTTGCTCCAACTAATATTTGTAAACGTTGTGGAAGAGCTGGCCATTGGATGCGAAACCGTCATACCTCACAAAAGAAAGTGGACGAGTATAAAGCCTTAAAGAGTGTGGAGACTAACCACATCGAGAATACAACACACATGGATTTTAATGATTGCTTCCAAGATAAGGATGGAAATGCAATTTCAGAAGACCAGTTCAACGCTATGATAGACGAAGTCAATGAATACTTATTTTATGCTTATCTAAGTTTATTTACTTTCTATTTTGAATAAATTGGTCAGTATATGATCAATAGTCTAGGTAGTTTACTTTTTTTTGATAAAGTTTTATTTAGATTTAGATTTAGTTGTAATAATTGGCAATATGCCATGTTTAAATATTTAGTAGCATATTAATATATTATTAGTTTTTGTTTATATTTGAAAGGTATGGACAATGATGATGGCAATTATGCTTGATAGATAGTGCAACAACTCATACTATATTTAGAACACAACATATGCCTCAAATACTGCCAAGATGACCACCATTGCTGGACCTGTATAGATTATCGAAGGTTACGGTAAGGTCGATGTTGTGTTGCCAAATGGAACACATTTAGTCATTTGAAATGCATTATTCTCTAGTAAATCTAATAGAAATCTACTCAGCT
Source organism: Iris pallida (assembly GCA_029216955.1). Taxonomy (NCBI): domain Eukaryota; kingdom Viridiplantae; phylum Streptophyta; class Magnoliopsida; order Asparagales; family Iridaceae; genus Iris; species Iris pallida. The sequence goes on from JANAVB010034419.1 coordinate 7,513,991, forward strand.
TTAGAGGTATTAGAATGAACGGATTTTATGTTAAAACCATGGACGATGATAGCAAAGAGTATCATTGTATTACCTCTAATGTTGGAAGCAATAAGCTCACACTAAAAAAGTGCAAGTTAATCTCCTCGGGGCTATATCAGACCACTCTGAATGTAGTAGAATCTCACCCAATCACTAGAAAAAGGCTAAAGGAATATAATCCTTTGGCGTGGCAGATTGGGTCATCCATGATCGACTATGTTAAGAAAGATTATCAACAATACCAATGGACATGATTTATCATACCAAAGTCTTTCCTTTCCTACTGAATATTTGAGTGTAGCTTGTTCACAGGGTAAACTCATTACAAGACCTTCACTTCTCAAAATAGCTTCTAAATCACCACCATTCCTTCAGAGAATATAATGTGATATTTGTGGACCAATTGATCCTGCTAGCGGATCTTTCAAGTATTTTATGGTTCTAATAGATGCTTCTAGTCGATGGTCAAATGTTTTCTTACTTTCATCTAGAAATTTTCCCTTCTCCAAGCTACTTTCTCAGTTGATTAAACTTAAGACTCATTTTCCTGATAAACACATTAGAACGATTTGACTTGATATGCAGCTGATTTCACTTTCGTACTTCTGATGATTATTGTGCTTCTGTAGGAATAGAACTTGAACATTCTTACCCTCATGTTCATACCCAAAATAGTTTAGCAGAGTCCTTGATTAAGCACTTTCAGCACATAGTAAGGCCTTTACTCATACAATCAAACTTACCCGTTTCAGCTTGGGGATATGTGTAATACATGCTGCTAAGTTGATCATTGTTAAGCCAATTGCATATCATAAATTTTTACCATCACAACTTGTGACAGGCCATTAACCTAACACATCTCATTTGTGTAAATAGTTGTGTTGTTTATGTTCCTATTCCTACCTTCAGCGCTCTAAAATAGGACCTCAACGCAGTTTAGGAATTTATATTGGTTTTGATTCGCCCTTAATTATTAGATATTTGGAACCTTTAACTGCTAATGTTTTTACAGCTAGATTTGCAGACTGCCATTTTGATGAGACTAAATTCCCGCCATTAGGGGGAGATAAGAAAGAAAAGAATATTCTTACAGAACCATTCGCCACAAATAAATGGCATAAATTATCGTAGAATAATCCCACTCTATCACATCTAGTTCCTCGTACTACTCAACATGAAATTAATGTACAAAGGATATTGCATCTATAGGAGATTGTAAATCAAATGCCAGATGCATTTACTGATGCAGCTAACGGGATTAAATAACATGTGCCCGCTGCAAGTGCGCCAGCTCGAATTGATATCCCCGTAGGAAAAATAGCAGAGTGGCCAATGAATCTACTGCATGCCAGAAGCGTAGTAGACTTATAGGTTCGAAGGACTTAGTCCCTATAAATAAAAAATGCCCAAGTAACGCTCTTAAGTAGGTCACACAAAACGCTCAAGAAGAGGCTATGAATGACAGATCCATACTCTCTGAAAACCCAGAAGAGGTTATTGTCTTAGAAAAGACACAAGCCCAAGATGAGGCTTAGGTACCTGAAATCAAAAAGATCTCTATGTTTTACATATATACAAGATAGTATGGGATCGCAATGATATAATAATAGATGAGATATTCTCATTTTTAGTAGCTACTGAAATATCTAATGGCATTGATGACAGTGAACTATGTAGCATCGATGAATGTCGACAAAGAAAAGATTGGCCAAAATGGAAGGATGCTATTCAAGCATAATTAGATTCTCTTAAATACCTAGAATGTTCGGTCATATAGTATAAACACTAAAAGATGCTAGACCGGTGGGTTACAAGTGGGTGTTTATAAGAAAGCAAAATAAAAAGAATAAAATTGCTCAATTTAAGGCACATTTAGTGACACAAGGGTTTTCTCAGAGACCCAAGATTGATTACGAAGAGACGTATTCTCCCGTAATGGATGCAACAATATTTCGTTATTTGATAAGTCTGACAGTTGAAAAAAGCTGGACATGAAACTTATGGATGTTGTAATAGCCTATCTATATGGTGATTTAGATAGCGATATCTATATAAAAATCCCAGATGGATTTAACCTACCCAGCTTAAAAGCTAAGAACATGCATTCCATAAAGCTAAGACGTTCATTATACGGTTTGAAACAATCCAGAAGGATGTGGTACAATCGTGAATATATAAAAATAGAAGGATTTGAGAATAATCCTATATGCCCATGTGTCTTCACAAATAAATTTGCAGTATATGTCGATGACATAAACTTGATTGGGACAAGACAAAATCAATGAGACTGCAAACTATCTGAAAAAGAGTTCAAGATGAAAGATCCCGGAGACACAAAATATTGGCTCGGATTACAAATTGAGCATTGCACTAATGGAATTTTAGTGCATTAATCCAAATACATCGAAAATATATTGAAATAGTTCAATATGGATAAAGCTCACCCCCTTAGCACTCCAATGGTTGTTCGATCTTTAGATGTCAATAAAGATCCATATCGTCCTAAGAATGACAATAAAATGGTAAGTATCGTACCTTAGTGCCATTGGGGTATTAATGTATCTATCACAATGTACATGGACAGATATATCATTCATTGTTAATCTATTGGCTAGATATAGTTTGGCGCCAACTCCCAGACATTGGAATGACATTAAATATGTGATGAGATATCTTCATGGAACTACCGACATGGGATTATTTTATACTTGTGGTTTATCTGACATCGTAAATCTAGTTGGCTTTGCAGATTCAGGTTATTTATTTAATATCCATAAAGGTCGTTCACAAACTGGATATGTGTTTCTTAATAGCAATGCATCTATTTCTTGGCATTCAAAAAATAGATAATGGTTGCTACCTCCTTAAATTACTCAGAAATATTGGCTCTCCATGAAGCAAGTAGAGAATGTATTTAGCTGAGATCATTGATTCAACACATTCGTAGCTCCTGTCACCTTTCTCCTATCATAGATGCTCCAACTATTATTCATGAGAATAATGCAGCATGTATTGCACAAATTTAAGGTAATTTATTAAATGAGACAGGACCAAAGACATCTCACCAAAGTTTTTCTATACTCATGAGCTTCAGAAGAAGTTTGATATTGATGTCCACCAACTTTGCTCAAGTGATAATCTTGCAGACTTGTTCACCAAATTATTGCCAAAACCAACTTTTTAGAAACTAGTTCATGGAATTGGAATGCGACGCCTTCATCACCTGACTGTTCAGGATTGACATCGTTAGGGGGAGTGATTGTTTTTAGGGGGAGATACATTTTGTAAGGACTATAACGCGTTGAACTCTTTTTTCTTAGTCATAGATTTTTTTCCATTGGGTTTTTTCTGACAAGGTTTTAATGAGGCAACATTAAGCGTGTCAAACACCTATTTAAGTCATCCTAAAGATTGTACTCTTTTTCTTTCGCACAGGTTTTATCCTAATGGATTTTCCTGGCAAGGTTTTAATGAGTCAATCGACTTAGAGATGGTGGTCATCCAAAGGGGGAGTGTTATAACGTAGGTTACTGAAGGGTTTGATTCCAACTTTGTATATTAGTCCCACATCGGTTAGAGATTAGTATTATACCTCCATTGGTTTGTATAAATAAGGCCTTTGCCTCCTACTATGAAAACACACCAATAAGAGATATTCTTTCATATTTTCTTCTTCCTTCTTCCATATTTATTCAGACATATAATTTATTTGTAGAAAAATATGTACACAAGTCTTATATTGATTCTACATCAATATGAATAGACTTGTTCCATGATTTGGCTCCTGAAACGACAAAATTTTAATAAAAATTAATTCTGTAAAAATATTATTAATTATGTAAAAATAGTTTTTTCTTGTCAAAATACGCAAAATAATTATTTTGGAGATGTCTCATGAAGTTCTGAAGCATATGGACACATATAACTCATGAATTTCAGAGTTCCGATATTATGACAAAATGTCCAAATTTTTAATAAATAGTAAACGAAACCAAAATATTGCAAAAGTATATGAGGTGGAAAGCTTAAAAAGTCTAGTTTCCTATCAAAAATATACGAAAGGTCAAAGTGGCCCAGAAATGGATGAAAATTGGCTTGCAACAGAACTGGTATGTTCTATATACTTTTTCGTAGAACAGACTTCCCGGCTAAACCGTAAGAAACTATGTGGATGGCCAATTAAAGTTAAAAATAGACATATAGATATTTTTATTAGTTTTGGTTTCATAAAAAGATGAGGTTAGAAAGTACACGAAGCCTTGGATGCAAAGCAGCATACCTGCTGGAACGAATTCAGACTTGAATCCCAAACTTCGATTGACTTATAGGGGTATTTTGGTATATTAGAAGGAATTCTGAGTATATGGGAGGTTAATAGGATTTTAGAGGGTCGTATTAGATTTGGAACGAATATTCAGGGAGCTTCACGGAAGGTCGAAAAGGGGTCGAAACTACCGTTATGCCATAAAGTATTGTCGGCTAAATATATTTGAAGGAAATTTTGGGATTGATGTTGTATGCTCACGGTTTTAGGGGTTTAGGGAGTAGGTGGCGACAAAAAATAGGGGAGGATATGTAAATAACCGAGGTTTTATATGCTAGGGTTTATATGGCTCTTGTTTGGATTGATTTGGTTGAGGTTTGGTCCTCCAATCTCCAACTATGGAAATATGGGTCTAGTGGGTTTATTTGAATGAGTTGATTGGTTGAGTCAAATATGCAAGAGTTTGTTGCATATGGCTGCTAATAAATGCCTAAAGATTAATTAAATATGTCTCTAATTTATTTTGGTAACCCTAGCTAGGCTCCACTAAGTTGGGTTGACTAGGTCATGGTCCAAACAATTATTCGAATTGATTTGAACACCGAAAAGGCTATAAATGGATTTCATGTGTCATTTAAAAATAAGTAGCACGTGAAAACTCAATTGTGTGGCACACCATTGACATGTGTGTAGTAGGATCTAAATGGGTCAAAATCATATATTGGGTCAAATGATTTGGATTGGAGTTGGGCCTTAATTGCTTTTTGGAAAACTAGTCAAATTTTACGGTAGAGACTAAAATGACTATTTACCCCTAAATTTGTACATAAAAATATAGCAAGGAAATGTATTTGGATGGTACATGATATATCAAACTGAAGGTAAACTTGTCTAGAATTTAAATATGGAATTAGATTTGAGAAATTGATAAATATTGTGCTTCAAAAATTAAAGCTACGAAAAAGTATGACTATAGTCATTATTGACTTCAAAATATAGTTTAATATTAAATATCCATATAAAAATAATTAAAGATATTATCCAAAAATCAGGGGGCTTACAAGGCTGGCAGATGATGGCTGTCGTAGTTTGTTGGGGACAAAGATTGGATGCTTACGATAGGTTTCTAACAGTTGACTTGAGGAGATTTGTGTTGTGGCATATATAGGCTCAAGCCACTATATTGTTCAAGCAGGCCATAAACATCGGATGGAGGCTCAAGATGTGTTCAACAAGAGTTGGATCGTCAAAAACTTGTTGATGAGGGTTTTCGAGATATTTTGAGGGATATAAAGGATTAGGTTCATTGAGACAAAGCGAAGGATGGTGATGAGCAGTTTTCTAAATGGCGGCCGCCTAACCCGCCTAGGCGGCACCTAGACGGTAGGCGGTCTCTCTTCGCACCGCTTAATTCGGTAGGCAGTGGAGTAGCGGCCAACGGAGGTTGGTTGCATAGGCGAAGGTGAGGTGGCGTAGGCGGACGCCTTGGCCGAGCAGTACCTAACAAGATATTTTGAACAAAAAGGTTTTGTAAGCATTATGGCCTATGGTTCACTTTTACAAAACTATAACTTTATAAATCTTCGTTCTACAACTTAGTTATGTATGGAACACCCTTAAAATATGCATATTATGCAAAAAATAGTGGTGAAATAGTAAAAAATGTTCAAAATATATCGACTGCCTAGGCGATGCCTAGGCGGACTCTCTCTGCCGTGCACCTACCTACCTTTATTTATAATTGGTGATGAGTCAATGATTGTGGGTTAGTATGTAGGTCTCATGACAGTTGGTCAGTCTCCAGGTGGGGGTTATTCTACAGATCCGATTTTAGCGACGAATAGTTTGCCAAACATCGGTTTTAGCTGTTTGAAGCTAGGAAGGAGATCAAGGTCTACATGAAACTTAATAAGAGATGAGAGCATCACCATTCACATAATTCAGGAGAAGCTGTGGGTCATCGACGGTGTATACAGTACATGTTGTTCTGCTTGAGGATGCATGTGTATGGGGGATCTTTCCTGTCGAAGATAAAGGTGGGCAAGTTCAGGAGATCAAGGTCTACATGAAACTCAATCAGAGATGAGAGCATCACCATTCACACAGTTCAGGGGAAGCTGTGGATCATCGAGGGTGTGCACAGTACATGTTGTTCTGTTTGAGGATGCATGTGTATGGGGATCTTCACTGTCGGAGACAAAGGTGGACAAGTTCTGGAGTTTGAATCTCAGGACCGCATCATCCACTTGGTTGGGCCAGCCAAGGGTGAAGAAGTTCGATGGAATGGTAGCATGTTTCGTGGAAGACGAAAGTCAGGGACAGGCAACCGAGACTTACAATGAGGCTGATTGTTAAGGACTTTGGTCTTGGTCGTGTTATTGATATCGGTATGATCCCAGTGGTGCAGGAGATGCTACGCATGGCAGCTAATATCGATGTGACAGTCGAGCATCTAGAGACAATAAAAGATACAAATCAACTCGAAGGATCGAAGATCAGTGGCATTGGAGAGAAGGAACTCTATCGTGGGGCAACAAACATGGAGTCTAATAAGGATACATGGAATCAGTGCCATCTCTTCAGATTGGAGGAAAAGATTGTTGGAGTTTAGTCTGGATTTGGTAACAACGTATTTATGGAGCCCAAATATGATTAAATATTTGATTTGATTAGATTTGGACGTCCATAATTGGTTCTGAGCCATTTTAGATGTAATATGATCCTTACTTTATGATTTCCTATTTAGGAATTCCTATTTAGAAAAACCTATTATGGTCTAAAATAGAATGTTGATGCGCTATTTTAGGTGTAATATGATTCTTATCTTAGGGTTTCCTAGTTAGTTAATCCTATTATGACCTAGAAGAGAGTTTTTTCTCATCATATATATGTGGGTTGAGGGTGGAGGCACAAAGTTGAGATTCAGGGTGCTAAACCACATGAGATCTAAATCAAAGACCATACTTTGCTTTTGGGGCTTCTTCATACAAGACAAGAGGAAGGAGGAGATCTGATCAAGGAGTCAACAACTTCGGTTAGAGAGATTGCTACGGGTTGGTGAGTGATTTCATTATAATCTGTCTTTTCTTCTTGAGTGTGGTGAGGGAGTTGAACCTATTAGGGTAAAGAGTTCAACGTTGATTTTTCTCAATCTTGTAATTTTATCTTACTTATATAGATTAGGATTAGTCCAGTTGATGTAGTCACCGCCATATACTTGTCTTTATCTGTGCTTAGTGTTCGTCAGACGGGGGTTGATTATTTTAGGTGGGTTGGCCCAAGTTTCTGCTGCGGCAACGTTGACACAATATATGAGCGCTTGTAGGGTGTGTTTGATTCCCAACATATTTATCTAACAATGGTGGTATAATAGCTTGTTAAGAACACTCTCTTTGAAAAAAGTTGGAAGTCTTGGTAACTTAATTCAATTAATATTTATGAATAGGTGTTCCTCTGAATAAAACCTTTTGTAAATGTGTCGTTCAATTTTGATTAAAATAAAGTTCTATTTATCATGTGTGAATATTCTTCATTTATTTTTTCATATAATATAGTCCAAGTAATATATTTCAGTAGATTATGTATAATTAGGGCTATTAGTGGGTCCGATGTGGGTTGTATTTATGTAAAGTCTGAACCCAGCCCAAAATATTTTCAGGTTTATATATTTGTATTCGTACTCGACCAAGTTATCATTCAGGTTATGTTTCTACAATTCGAACCCAATTAAATCTAAATTTGAGCAGTGTTTTAATGTTATATATAATGTTATATATACTATTTGATTTTAACTTTCAGTAGAATTTTGGGTTGCTGCTAAATATTCCTAAAACCCAATAAGTTATTTTGCTTGTAACATGAGGTAAACCTTAGTATTTTAGATATAACTCTTTGACATGTTAATATTGTTACCTTCTATAAATTTTCTTTGAACCTTAACATTTTAGATATCAATCCATAAAATTTGGATAGATAAACTCTTTAAATCAAAATTTGCAATTTAATCTGCTGGATTTATGTTATGTTTTTGGACAACTTGTAAGTATCATAAGTAGAACTCATGACCTAGTTTTGATGTGAAATTTTGTTAACGTCTACCCATATGTATAGAACGTAGAAATCTAATTTCATTATTTAATGGTGAATTGTTATGGATTTTAGGGCAACACTGGTACAAATTTATGCAGAAATTAAAGAATAAATTATAAAATTAGAAAATCAGGTTTAATATTTTAAATTAGAATTTTTCCAAGATTTAGAATATTATGGACTTGTTGTACATAAAATTTTAGGGTTTTAAAATTTGTTTTAGTTATTAAAATTGTTAGAAGCCAACAAAAATAATAGGAGTCGACTTAGTAATTTCTACTAAATACTTGCATTGGATCTTATAACTACCTTTACCTTATGGTATAGCTAGGGCTTTGGAGTAAGTGTTTATATATATATATATATATATATATATATATATATATATATATATATATATATATATACATATATATATATATATATATATATATATATATATATATATATAAAATGCCAAGAATTTTTGGGGGTTTATTAAAATCTTTCTCAAACTCTCTCTCTCTAACTAATGATCTAGTCCAGCTAAAAACCCTAGGAATGAAGTCTATATAGTTTACGCTTATGAGCGACTAAGGGGGCTCGAGACACTTTTTATTCATTTGGGTGCTCCCTGCCCAGATCGGGTGGCTCTTGCTACTTCCGGCTCGAATAGGACTACTAGCCCAAATCGGCTTGGGATATGGGGGACTATGTAGGTGGACTGTGGACAACAGCTTCCTTATTTATATTATCGAGAGAGACTTCTTCCAGTGGGGCATTTATTGATTCATCCATAGTAGATTTTGGACCGCAGCTTTTTGGTCTTTTGCACCATGAGAAGGAAGCTTCTTACGTGCTATAACATTATTATTGTGGCCTTTTGAATTATTTTGCCGAGGTAGTTTCACGACTTATTTGCAATAGTGTGTTGAATGTATTGTTACATTGTAATCTCTTTGGCATACGAGATTTGACCTTGGCCTTGTTCAAGATATCATCCACTAACTCGTGGAAGTTAAGGCGATCCTTAGAAACTATAGGGTGTGACTTTATCCTTGATTTCTGTAATTTTTGCCCTTTGTTCCATACAAAAAGTCCGTGTACAAAACTTTTTTTTGTATTAAATGTTAGTCCCGGGGCTTGATCAAAGATGGTAGACTCGATGTCGAGATCAGAGGTTCAACAAACGTTCACCTTCTGATTATTCTCGAGATCCAAGAGGAACACTATAATATAAATCTGATTACAAAAGCAACAATAATCAGAAAGTAAATCTCACGTTCTTCCTCGCAATCGCAGTTGCTGACGGACAGAACTGAGTTCAGAAAATAAATCTCACGTTCTTCCTTGCAATCGCAGTTGCAGACGGACAGAACTGAGTTACAACTCAGATGAAGGAGAAGAAAGAAGAAAGAAGAAGAGGAAAGGTTCTTGTTGGGGTGATTAAGATCATCGTTGCTCAAAGCAAGATTCGCCCCAACACGATCTGCTCCCAGGAACCAGCAAGTTCACGAAGAACTTCTGGAACGCTCGTAAGTCAATATTTGAGACTTGAACGGACTTCCTGGACTTTACAGACTCCCTTAACTCTTTTCTTGGTGCATCTTTCAAAGGAGGCCAAGGGGCTCTATTTATAGAGTGGAGTTGAGACTTCACCTCTTCTCCTATCCGATGTGGGACTAAAATACCAATACTCAAAAATAGAGTTTGATATTTTAGATCATCTCACAATCAGCATAGAAGTGTGCCAGTCCACGCCTACCCCCCGAACACTCCCGTGCATGCACGAGACATCCTGGAGTCCGTGTCCGAGTCCGAGTCCGCACAACAAAAATCAACTTGCATCCTTGTTGGATTTAATCTTTTTTTCTTCTAGGAAAATACTACCACATGGCACAAACTTGTGCCCTACTACACCTCATGTGCACACCTCAACACAAGCAATGCATTATATTGAGATACTCACCATTTGGTGTAGCTGATGTGGGACTATCTTTTCTAGTCCAAAGGCAAAAACACCAACAATCCCCCACATATCTCAATATATGGGTTGAGCGTTCCCCACAGTGACTGCCCATCATGCATTAGGAGAGATGTCGCTACGACTTGAATCTTCCCGCATAGGTTAAATAACAGCATGATACAAGAATGGACTAAGCCTTGAATTCTTTACCATAACTGTAATTCTTCCTACTCACATAATGACATTAACTGTGCTTCTGGCTGCACATTGAAGGCCTTGTGCCAGCCTGGTTTCAGTGTATAATTTTTGGGCGTCTACAAGTTTACCCTCAAGAGACGGCCTGATATCTCTGTCCATACACTATAGGTGAGTTCTTTATAAAGAGTCATGGCATGAAGCATTGCGCTTCTTTGCGGTGCTACGCCGCTATGACATGGCTTAAAGCCGAGGCTTTACCCCACCTGGGTACCTCATCGTAGTGTCATACTACTGTAGCATGAGGTCACAGGCCTCTTTGTAGTGCCAAACTACCCAGCATGAAGCCTTGCGCTTCCGTACGGTGTTACGCTGCTATGACATGGCTCGCAAAGCCGAGGCTTTACCCTACCTGGTACCTCTTCGTGGTGTCATACCACTGTAACATAAGGACATCGTCCTCTTTGTAGTATTGTCTACCCCTCTTTATTACGATTATTATACAGCATTAGGCTACCTGCCTATTTGCGGTGCTACTCCGCTGTGACTTGGCTTGCAAAGCCGAGGCATTATCCCTACCTGGGAACCTCATGGTGAAGTCACCTCACTGTAGCATGGAGTTACACTCCTTGTAGTGCTGTACTACCGTACTTCCTGTAAAGCACTCCAGGCATTCACTCTGCCTGAGAACTCATTAAGGCATTTAAGCCAACCTTTCCACATGATCCATTCTCCGTAGAGAACATATAGTAGACAACAGTGATTGTAGGTCCGTAACCTCTCCATGTCACAGAGGACAAGTACCCACCGTTCCTGATATTCTTCCGGTTAATAGTCCTCCCTTGAACCAAAAGCTAGATGCCTAGTAGATTTTTCTTTGAACTAATAGCATAAAACTTTATGGTAGGATTGTAATAACACAATATCAGAATGCCTTCAAGCCTATTTTACAAGCTGTGTCATCGACCAGCTGGCGCTTGAGGCCCTTGGTGAACGGATCCGCCAGGTTCTCCTGACTCCGAACATCAATCACTGCAATAACACCCCTCTTGATGAGATCGTGTACTGCCCTGTGCTTCAATCGCACCGTCCTCTTCTTCCCGTTGAAGAGGTCATTTGATGCCACCGCCGCAGTCGCCTGATTGTCGCAGTATATCGGTATCGTTGGTATTTGTGCCCCAACCACTAGAAGATCATACATGAGCTCCCAAAGCCATTCTGCTTACTCCGCTGCGGTATCAAGTGCAAAAAACTCAGATTCCATGGATGACCGCGAGAGCATAGTCTGTTTCTTCGATTTCTACGATATAGCAGCTCCACCCATTGTGAAAATGTATCCACCTGTGGACCTCTCGCTCTCCACTTTTGAGCACCAACTGGCATCACTGAAGCCTTCCACTACCGACGGATCTCCGCTGTAGTACAGTGCATATGTCTGAGTCTTCTTGAGATATCTCATAACCTGTTTCACAGCTTTCCAGTGCTCAATGCCTGGGTTGCTCGTGAAATGACTCAGCATTCCCACAGCGAAAGCTATGTCAGGCCTTGTGGCAGTAGTAGCATACATCAAACTCCCGATTACGCTTGCATACTCCAGCTGCCTGACGCTTTCCCTTGAATTAGGCTTCAGTTTCAGATCACACTTGTACGGCATATCGATCCCTGGAAGATCCTGATATCCGTAACGAGTGATCATCTTGTCAACATAATGAGACTGTGACAGCGCTAGTCCAGTGTCTGTCCGGATGATCTTGAGTCCCAAGATAACATCAGCATCCCCCAAGTCCTTCATACTGAACTTCATCAAGAGGAACTTCTTTGTCTCCGTGACACAGCTTATATCCGTACCTAGGATTAGCATGTCATCCACGTATAGACAAACGATGACTCCTCTTCTGTCAGCAAAATTCGTATAGACACACTTGTCTGTTTTACTGACCTTGTAGCTATTTGACCTTATGACTTTGTCAAACTTTTTATGCCATATTTGGGAGCTTGCTTTAAACCGTACAGAGATTTCACCAACTTGCAGACTTTGTCTTCAAGACCTTTGATGACAAACCCTTCTGGTTGTTGTATGTAGATCTCTTCGGTCAGCTTGCCATTCAGGAATACCGTTTTCACATCCATCTGATGTATCACCATCTTATGTATCGCTGCGAGAGCAATCAACATTCTGATGGTGGTCATCTTAGCTACTGGAGCATACATGTCAAAGTAGTCGATCCCCTGCTTCTGAGAAAACCCCTTGGCCACCAACCTGGCCTTGAACTTGTCAATAGTTCCATCTGCTTTCATCTTCTTCTTGAAGATCTATTTGCAACGGATGGGTTTCACTCCTTCAGGAAGATCAACCAACACCCAAGTGTTATTTGAGGTGATGGAATCAATTTTATTGTCAATTGCCTCCTTCCAGAAAATATCATCTCTGGTCTTCATCGCCTCATCATAGGTAAGCGGATCTACTTCCACATGATAGGTGATGAAGTCATCTTCGAAGTTCTTCGGCCTCCTCGCTCACTTCGACGACGGCTCAGCGAGTTCTGGTTCAATCGTTGTTTCAACAATAACATCTTCTTGGACTACTTCTTTATTGAAAACTTCAGTTTCTTGCGCACCCTTATTGTTCTTCGGTTTATCCGTAAGAACAATATTCTTGTGCCTTGTAAATTGTTTTCACGAGATTCGATGATATGATTGACTCAATATCAAGAAATCTCCGAGTATCACTCTTCTCGGCATACCCCAAGAAGATCATCTTCGTAGTCCTAGTCCCCAGCTTCTGAATCTTCAGATCTGGGAGCTTCACATAAGCCAGAGACCCCCACACTCGAATGACATTCAAGTTAGGTCTGACTTTGAACCAGTGTTCATGAGGAGTTACGTCCGAAGTTGCATACGACACTCTATTTAGAATAAAAGTGGTCGTCAATGCAGCTTCTCCCCATTAGCATTTAGAAAGACCCGTAGTTAGCAGCATTGAGTTCATTATTTCTCTCAACATTCTGTTCTTCCTCTCCGCTATCCCGTTAGATTGAGGAGAATACGGAGCAGTAGTCTCATTGATGATTCCATGTTCTTTGCAGAACGATGCGAATTCATGAGACCTATACTCTACATCTCGATCATTTCAGATCGGTTTGACGTTTAGCTTCAGCCCTGAAGTCTCTGAACTACTCGAATGCTGCATCCTTCTACTTGAGAAGTTATGCGAACGTGCACTTCGAGAAAAACTTCGAACCGGCCTCTGTGGAGAATTGATAAAAGTCACAGATATCTGAGTGTACTAACTCCAGATGATCAGTACTTTAGTTCAATCGTCTGAGCAGCTTTCCAACAGTCTTGTATCTGCACATACCTTAAACTCCTCCACCTCCTTACCCCCACATTCCGAAGATAAGGTTCCGGTAGGACAGCTTGAGTCTGCTTCTGTCATAGAACAACTCTCAGTCCACTCAATGAAGTAACTTCATCGCCATCAGCAGAAGTTCGAACATTCCTTCAGCACCGAACATCTTTTCGAAGCATGTTTCTCGCCAAGAAATTACCATCTGGCTAGTACGAATGTCCATCTTTCAAGTCTGTATCAGATAACAGACTTTCTGAGATCAGATCGCCAAAAAATCTCTAGTACGTGCAACACGCATTCCAGTGTCCTTGTAGGTAGTTAATAACTACTGTCTCGATCTTCAGAAATTCTGCTAGATATATGTTCGCCATCGAGACCTTCGTCATAACATGGCTCGTCCTTGGTGAACAGCTCCTTTGAGAGCACACGTGGTCAGATGCACTAGTGTCAGACCACTAATCAGCTACCACGCTAGATAACTCAACCTGTGCAACACTAGCAACCAAGTTAAGTAATCAAAATAACCAAGTTTAGCTATACCTGCTATTTTGGTTTGGGCTTGGATTTGCATTCACTCATGTAGTGTCCATTCTTGTCACAGTTGAAGCAAGTCACGTGGGACTTGGACTTTTGTTGCTTGAACGAAGGACCGTTCACTTTTAGATTAGTGGAGTCTTTCTTCTTGTGATGAGAAGCCACCTGCTTCCCCTTGAACTCTCTTGTCTGCACCAAGTTGGCCTTAGCCAGTTGTTTGGACAGAGAGTCCATCTTCTGTTGAGATCGCATTTTGTCCTCAACGTGGATCTCTTGTAGAAGATCTTCCAAGCTAATGTCCAGCTTCTTCCGATGCATTCTAGTATAGAAGTTGCTCCAACCAGCAGGAAGTTTCGAGACTATCCCTCCAACGACAAACTTGTCGACGAGGGACATCTTCTCGTCATCTAACTTCTGGCACAACTTCAGGAATTCCTTTACTTGAGGTAGCATCGCCATCTCGTCTTCGAAGAGCCACTTGTGGTACTTCTCGACGATGAAGATTTTGGACCTGTTCTCATCATCTTCATATAGCTTACCCAAAGAATCCCAGATCTCTTTGGCCTTCACCTTCTTGGAATATGACTCTGCCAGAGAGTCTTCCATATAATTGAGAATCAGCAGTTTACAGATGCTATTTTTTCTCTTCCATTTGCTCTGCTTGACGAGTGTAGCAGTAATAGCATCGACAGTTCCTCCTTCTAGAATCGTCGGTTCATCCTCAATCAACACATGGTCTACGTCTACGAGTTGAAGATTAAGGGTGACCTTCCTCTTCCAGATTTGGAAATGTTCTCCGTCGAATTTCTCCAACTTGTTAAAGCTGGTATCGATGAGAGAAGCACGAGAGTTCTCCATCTACAAGGATATTGCTTTGAGATTGTTAGTCCCGGGGCTTGATCAAAGATGGTAGACTCGATGTCGAGATCAGAGGTTCAACAAACGTTCACCTTCTGATTATTCTCGAGATCCAAGAGGAACACTATAATATAAATCTGATTACAAAAGTAACAATAATCAGAAAGTAAATCTCACATTCTTCCTCGCAATCGCAGTTGCTGACGGACAGAACTGAGTTCAGAAAATAAATCTCACGTTCTTCCTTGCAATCGCAGTTGCAGACGGACAGAACTGAGTTACAACTCAGATGAAGGAGAAGAAAGAAGAAAGAAGAAGAGGAAAGGTTCTTGTTGGGGTGATTAAGATCACCGTTGCTCAAAGCAAGATTCGCCCCAACACGATCTGCTCCCAGGAACCAGCAAGTTCACGAAGAACTTCTGGAACACTCGTAAGTCAATATTTGAGACTTGAACGGACTTCCTGGACTTTACAGACTCCCTTAACTCTTTTCTTGGTGCATCTTTCAAAGGAGGCCAAGGGGCTCTATTTATAGAGTGGAGTTGAGACTTCACCTCTTCTCCTATCCGATGTGGGACTAAAATACCAATACTCAAAAATAGAGTTTGATATTTTAGATCATCCCACAATCAGCATAGAAGTGTGCCAGTCCACGCCTACCCCCCGAACACTCCCGTGCATGCACGAGACATCCTGGAGTCCGTGTCCGAGTCCGAGTCCGCACAACAAAAATCAACTTGCATCTTTGTTGGATTTAATCTTTTTTCTTCTAGGAAAATACTCCCACATGGCACAAACTTGTGTCCCACTACACCTCATGTGCACACCTCAAAACAAGCAATGCATTATATTGAGATACTCACCATTTGGTGTAGCCGATGTGGGACTATCTTTTCTAGTCCAAAGGCAAAAACACCAACATTAAAAAGAAAAGAAAGTACAATTGGAATAAAGAATTCTATGTACAAATAAATTTGAGGATTAGGACGATGAAAGTTAAGTCTGCGATCGACTTCTTTCCTTCGTTGATGATCCGATGTGAAGATTATTGAAGTTTGCTAACTCTGGCTCACTGACAAAATCTTGGCAACAAGTATGCTCTTTCACTGAAAGCTCTCTCTGGGGGTTTGTAGCGTTCTAACTGTACGAGAAAGATATTCTCCTCTATTTATAGCTTTTTTTTTACTAAAATAGCTATGCGCGCGTAGCCAGCAAATAGACTGTCTGGTGTCTCAAAGGTACATGATGATGAATAGGGATGGTAATTTTTTCCAACCCTGACGGGGACCCGAATTTTTTTCCCCGACGAGGACGGGTTTGAGAATTTAGAAACGGGGATGAGGACGAGAATGGGGATTAAAAAAATCCCCAGTCGTATTCGGGTCGGGTATGGGGATAGTCCCCGTCCCGGTAAATTCTTGATCCTGATTACTTATATACATATGTCCAACTCATTTAAGAGTTAATGATCATCTAGTATTATTTTTTATTATTAAATCTATGTTCTATTAACATGTCTTGTATTTTATTTTTGTAATGAATTTTTTTAAGTTTATACTATACAGGAAAAACTATTAACGAGATGACAAACGGGGACGAAAAAATCTACTCGAAAAAGTGTTAACAGGACGGATATGGGGACGGGGATAGGGAGTGCATTGTTAAACGGGGATAGGATAAAAAAATTAAACCCGACCGAGGATGGGGGCGGGGATGAGGATTCGAACACTACTTCGGGATGGGGATAGGGATGGCGGGTATGGTCCCCTGACCAGACCCATTATTACGCTCCAGTTCCGAAATACGGAGACGGACATAGCCAACTACCCCGTATAAGGTACGAATACGTTACAGCTGTCGCTAGACTTGGGAGTACATACTACAACCAGGTCACCTAGGGTCTCATGAAACAATTATGTCTCAATCATTCAAACAAGAGTCAGCAATTAATGGGCATATAAGATAAAACAGAAATGCGTCCTAGACGCTTCATCAAAATGTTCATGAGATCTAGCCGTACAAGAAACTAGCTAGCACAAAGAGTCCATAGTACATAACCATAGTCACCTACAATGTTATTTAGTTACAATCATGCAAAGGAAACTAATGTCCATAACAGCTGGCTAAATAGGTGCCGGTGGCTAAACGCCAAGTACAAAATTGAAGATATCAGAGTAGTGGAGAAGAAACCCACTCGAGTCCTCCGACGGCCATGTTTTATATACCATCTTTAGGGAAGAAAGCTGGATCCTCAAGCGTTGCTACGAGATCTGGCCAAACAAAACCAGTAGGGTCAGTCCCGAATAGCATGTACCACAAGGAAGCACAATAAAAGAGACAAAACCCAAACTTGAATATTAATAAGACTTGGCTCATGAGTTACAGGCTTATACCATATCATCGAGACCATACGACACCTTTACAACCAAACAAGGACAAACGGTGCCAATATCGTGCCGAGATACGATACAACCTATAACCATGGTCAATTTATGATTTTTGGTCGTAATTTCGGTCCACAGCCTGTCACAGCACATTAGCCTAACCAAACAACCAAACAAGGACATGGGTTGGACCATATGTCATGACAGTCCATATTCCTCGATTACTAACGGAAGATACAGATCACTAATAAGTTATTTTATAAGCGGCCAATCACTCCTATGACTTTCTATGTTTGGCAAAGTCAATCCCGTAATGTTGATTATAGGAATCCTCATATCGTGTCATTCCAGCAGGGCTAGCCAATCCATATTATTACGTATAGCACATTAAATACAAACCGATCCTTCGCCAGGCCACCGTGCAGAACATATAACGCGTAGCACATAGTAGTCAGATATTGCCATCCACTATAGGCAGATCTAAACAATATCCGTGGCAGCTAGCCTGCACTCCCAGACGGATGTCCAATAGGGTCGGTAATGCATGATCACGAGATTCCTTCCCCTCCCAATGCATCTACTGACTTGAGTTGCTTAGTTATACCCTATGTTGATCTTTGATTCACTTGTCATGGTCGTATGATTATCCCCTAAGATGTCGTACTTTATTACGGGTACCCTAAGTATGGATCCAGAATGGCTCATAGAGTCCAATCCCAAATACATCCATAGTGTAATGCATCAAAGCATCAATCATCATATCACGTCGATGTTACTAACCACTAACCATGACCGTACTAGAAAATATGATTGTTCTGACACATAAATCGTTGGATCGCTTAGCACGTAGATTAGCGCCATAGTGCACACTTAGAATTGTACCTTAGTACACACTTAGAAAAGGTGCCAGCACATATACAGGTAATCGAATCAGGAACATGGCTAAGTCAGAAAGTCACATGGAACCCTTGTGGCAAAAAGGTCACATAGGACACGCCAGTCTAAATTACTCATGGTACACTTAGTGTAGAAGTATGAAATTTTCAGCAAATCAAGCCTTATGCGCCCAAAGCCAGAGGAGGACATATGTGCCCATCACCTTGTGAAGCTATATGTGCCCTATGAAGCTATATGCGCCCAGTAACCTGTGAAGCTATATGCGCCCAGCATCCTGTGAAGCTATATGCGCCCATCATCCTGTGAAGGAGGGCGCATAGCCTGAAATAGGGCTATGCGCCCAAGCCTGACTCTGTCAAAGCCATGATCAAAATGTGCACCGAAGCGTACGGCCACGTCAGTCTCCACGAGCAGTCGTGCACCGAAACATGCGGCCACGTCAACACCACGACCAACCCACGATCTCACAGCTTGTATGCGCGTACACCCTATGCGCCCAAGGCAGGGTTATGAGCCCACATAAAAACTAGCGTGTCTCCGTCATGTGGGCGTATAGCATCATTTTAGGTCAAGAACGACTATAAAAGGGGGGTCTTATCCCTCTTCAAAAGACAGAACGGAGAACATTTTCAAGAGGCAGATTGTTGCACTTCTTGCCAGTGAGCCGAGAGTTAGCAATTTTCTTAGGTTTTCTTCCAATTTTGTAATCGGAGTGTCAACAGAGTAAAGGAGCAACTGCCGCTCGATCTCCATCGTCCCATTCTCCATAATTCTTTTTTGTACTCGAGGATCCTTAGCGCAGGATCTCTGAGGCGTACTCGATTTGTGGTGCCTTGCGCCAATAAAGAAAAGACAGCATTTCTTCTTCTTTTTGTGTGTGTCCACAAAATGGCAAATCTGCTAGGGACTACCTTTTTCTCTGACGAGGAGGTGGTGACGCAATCCGATACCGACAAAGTGGGGAGTACTCAGAAGATGCTGATCGTAAAATTTGACCAGCAGGCGTTCGAAGAGATGCTCTCGAGGGACGGCTCTACTCCCTCAAAATCAGCGAAGCCAAACAAGTCTCGCAAGACTTGGCTTCCGAAGGCTCGCTGCGCATATCCTGCTAGTGTCATAGCGGATATGCAGCTGGAGGACTTTGTCACATGGGCGCATGACTCTGCCACAGAAGTCCCCCAAATAGAGAAGGCTCACATCGTTCCGGGATCTACTAGCCCCGTGACTTCTTTCCTCCACAACCAACGACAAAGTGTTCAACACTCGAGACTTGGCAGAGAAAAACACTACGATGCCAAGAATCGGGGTGTGCGGCACTCTGGCCAAACCCGACGAGGCTCACAAATGAAGGAGGCAAAACTGGAAGAAAACAGCGCTGCTCCACCAAGCATGCACCTAAAGCCGTGCGCCTAAGAGAGTGTGTGGGCGTATAGCCCCAACCAGAATATTTCTATCTTCAGCAGGCTGGACATTCAGAGTCATGCGCCCAAGGCTATGTGCCCAGGCTCTCTGGATCCATACAATGCGCCAACATCAAGGTGACTCAAACATGCTGTCAAGAAGCATACGCCCAAGCCCAGTCTCCAAGGCCTATGCGCCCACAGCAAAAAGACAGGCCCCAACGCGTATAGCACGGGGCTGTCTTTAAGGACATCACAGAACTTAGGTGTGGGGGTTGCCCCTGCACATGAACTAAGTCTGGATGTGCCTACTCTCCTTACGAACCCGCATGCAAAGTTCGACGATGTATGCAACATGGGTTGTAAGGCACAACTCCCTTCCGCTGACTTACGCAACATGATAAATCATAAGCGTAAAGCGAGGGAGGACATAACAATCCATAGTGCATACCCGTGCACCAATATTGTTATCAACTGTTGTTGCTCCAAAGTACCAAGAGTACCTCAGAGAAAGTTTGTGTTTCGACGACTCCATTTCTCTGATGATGAGAAGCCACTGTGTGTTTCATCCAACATGGCTTCATGGGGTCCTCCTTACGGGAGCCCCAATCAAAGACGGTGGACCATAAACCCAACTTTCTCTTTCAGTTCCACGAGAAGAAGAAGGCAAAGTCTAACAATAGAGGGCCAACAGGCTGTCACATCTGAAGGAGTCTATATGGGCACCCGGTCAAAGGCGAGGTCCCGTATGGACGACAAAGAATCCCAAGCTGGGGGTAGTATTCCCTTAGGGTCTGAAGCAGATGACCCCTACACTGGGGGTAGCCTTCCAGAGGACGATGATCTCTTCGAGTCCGATGACGACTGTCTACCTCCTCTACCTGAAGATGAAGGGCTTTCCCACTCAGAGACAGACAGTATCAGCACCAGTTGTACTGTTTCTACTGTTCATCCCCGTATGTTATCTACATACATGACGAACGGAGAAAGACCTGAAGAAGCTAGCGACCAAACCAGCAAACGGCTAGAGGGTCTTGAAACAGCATTCGCCAAGATCACCGATATGCTTACCAGTATCATGGCGGTTCAAGCTGCTGGGGCTGTTCCTCCACCTCAACTAAATGTCTCGGCTCACGCTAGTCCGGTACATAGCAACAACCTTCCTTCCCTACAAAAGGAGTATCATTCTGTTGTGCCTCCTCCAAATCTCATAAATGTTGGGGGTGGTCCTTCGCCAACAATGCCTGACAACTGATTAGCAGCTGTTTCCCAAAACCTGCTCAATCAACAGTATGCAATTGATTTCCTGGTCGCTCGCCTCGACACCATCTCACACAAAGATGAGCTGCAGAAGATGGGGATATCTCAACCTTATCTCCCTGAGTGGGAGAATGCTACTTGCCCTCCTAACTACAAGCCGCTGACGCTGAATTCATTTGACGGGTTGACTTCTCCTCGTCAATACATGACGTAATTCAACACGCAGACTCTACACTTGACCAGAGATGATCCGTTCTTATCGAAGCTTTTTATTAGCACCTTGCAGGGGGTAGCCTTCGAATGGTTCTGCAGTCTGCCTGACGGATGTATCAATTCATTCAAAGACTTGGAGAGGTTGTTCCTCAAAAGGTTTCACGAGAGTGGCATGTATGTTAGTATGTCCACTCTCATCGAGACCAAGCAAAGGAGGACTGAGTCTGTCATCGCCTTCATCGAACGCTTCAGGCGGCTAGCACTGAAGATGCCCTTTGGTATACCAGACTCAGAACTTATGGATACCTGTCGACATAACTTCCTTCCTACGGTAAAGTTTTGTCTGGGTATACATAAGTATGATACATGGCCTGCTTTCATTGGGGCTGCTGATGCTGCTAAAAATGACGTTCCTAACTTGGAGCTACTGGGGTTGAAAACACCCAAATCCGAAGACAAGGGCAAGCATCCTCAAACTATCCCTGTCCGTGGGGGTAAAAGGAAAGAAGTCCTGAAGGTCGATACATCCAAGGAAGCTTCCAATTCTCAGGGCGCCTCTGACAAGCCTAAGGAGACCTTCTCCTTTGATGAAGACGACGTCATTACTATCTTCCACACACTGATAAAGGGTACTAAACTGATATTGCCTCCACCACGACGTCCTACAGAGGCGAACCAACTCAACGATCCCAAGTACTGCCTCTATCATCAGTACGTGCATCATTCTACCAAAGACTGCATCATCCTGAAGAAGAAGAACAACAGCTTATCGACAGCTAAGTGATCAATCTCAAAGCTGAAGACAAGGTCGTATCTTCTAACATGATCTCTCTTAAGTTTGGTGACTTTCCTCCTACAGAAGTCCCGGACGGCGTGGTCCCGATTCCCAAAGCAATAATATAAGTCGTCAACCTACCGCCAGCTCGTAACTCAACCTTGGTGCCACTCACGACTGAACATGGTGAGATCATGTAGGTCCATCCGGACCTTGTGTAAGAAGTAACGCAGGGGGTGGTACCTCCCAAAGCAAAAAGGGGCAAGAAGTACAAGTCATGCCATATGGTATCCTCTTCCATCTACGAGGTTCTATCTGGCGAGACGCGATGAGGGAAGACTTATCTTCGGACTTACGACCCCGCACAAAAAAAAGCAGTACCCTCTCAACCTTCTCCTGCCCCCACAAGCTCAGAAGCTGTCCCGTCTAAGCCTTCAACTTCAGACAAAGCCAAGCAGAAAGAGACGCGGTTTGACAAGTCTCTGAAGGTGCCAACTCCCGAAGGCATGGATCGGTCCTACAACTTTGACAGACTGGCACAGCTAGCCAATATGCCTACCAGGTTATCTCTGTTCGATCTACTGCAACTCTCAAAAGAAATGCGGAAGGCCTTAAGCGAAGCTTTACTGCATGTCGACTCTTATCTCGCTGAAGTCAAAGCCTCCGTTGAAGACCATGTCTCCTGTCCTCACTGCCACAGTACTATGGAAGTGGTGCCCAACATCACCTTCTCAAAGGAGGACATGCTACTCAAAAATAATCGTCATGATAGACCCCTGTACTATACAGGGTATATCGGGGCAATCAAGGTGGATCACATGCACATCGATGCAGGATCCTCCCTTAGCATCATTCATAAAAGTTTGCTTCAAATTCTGGAAATCCCTCTGTACAAGCTATTTGTAACCAACACAACTATCATGGCTTTCAATGCTGGTCGAAGCCATCCGCTGGGCAAGATCCGTCTCAAATGCCAGATCAGTGATCTCCGAACGGAGGTTTCCTGCTATGTGATCGATGCCAACGTATCCTACAACGTCTTGTTGGGATGTCCATGGATATATGAGAACATGATTATTCCTTCTACACTTTATCAGTGCTTCAAGTACGTCAATAGCGACGGTATCGTGAAGACGGAGTTTGCTGATGTCGATCCTTTCAAGGGCATCGAAGCTTACTATGGGGATTCGGTACTTTACTAAGCTCAGCCCCCCAAGGATGACGGCAACGAAGCTGACAATGAAGCTGAAGCAAGTCCATCCTCCAATGATGGTCCCCTGATTTTCCGAGTCAAAGGACATACTACTCCAAAAAGTACTCCGAAGCCTCTCACAATCTGGATGAAAAAGAAGAACCCTGACAAGGTCAAACCATTGACCATCACTCTCAGCAAAATACCCCGGGAGGAACCTACTGATGTTCGTCCTCCCAAACATGAAGAATTACCCTATGTGGTGAATTTGGCCAAGACTGTGGCTCCTCTTCTAGCTGACGATCCTCTCAATGAGTATATTAATACTCATAATAATGTACTTTCAGCAGATAATGTTATCCCTAAAGAAGAACTTGCGTATTTCCTTAGTAAAGGTTTATCTTTGAATTACTCCGATGTCTATCAATCTGTAAACCACTACATAGATACGATATACGCTCTAGAGAACGGCATAGGACCACACCTCCGTATGCCGGTCATGATGTCTCACTTGCGGGAAAAATTTACCCAGAAGATATCCACTACTTCATCGTTCCAGCCAGAAAGAAGGATGAAAAACTAATCATCTTCGGTCGTATAATTGGCGAGAGAAAGTTTGTTCCAGACTCTACTTCTCCCAAGCACAACACAGAGGCTGACTATGACTCTGGAAAAATATAACTTTTTCGATATAGTTGGCAGGCCAAGAATATCATCCAAAACATGGGATATGACATCAAAAGCGACCAGGGGCTAAATTACGGCCGGGGATGACGATTGCCAATACGACACTTTGCTCCTCCCGGCAAACCTGAGAACTACTATCAACGAAACGATGTTGGTTTGGGCTATGTCACTCCTCCAACAACTTCCGAAAGATCAGATGATAAAGCAGATCGTTGTTCTCATTCTTCTGACTCCTCCCTCTGGGACTCAGACTCCAGCATTGGCGACATATTCAAGACAACTCTGTCCGTCAACATGGTTTTCGTGGACCAAATTACAGACGATGGCCAATCAATCGAGCTTGAACAATGGGCTCAAAAGATGGATACTAGATGGGACCTGCGATTCGAACAACGTGAACCACCTACCGAAGACGAAGTCATCCAAGTCAATCTAGGAGATGAAGCATCTTTCAAACCAATCTTCATCAGCAAAAGTCTATCTAACGAAGAACGCCAATCTCTTATACAGCTTATAAGAGAATACATCGACGTCTTCGCATGGAGCTATGAAGACATGCCAGGCTTGGACCCAAAAGTCACCATGCATCGCCTGAATATTTCGTCTAAAGCCAAGCCGGTGAAGCAGCAACAACGACGATTCCGACCAAACGTCATGGAAGCTATTGAAAATGAAGTCAAGAAGCTCATTGCCAGTGGATTCATTCGCGAAGAACAACACCCAGACTGGGTTGCCAACATCGTCCCAGTCATAAAAAAGAACGGTAAAGTTCGAGTTTGTATCGATTACCGTAATTTGAACTCTGCATGCCCGAAGGACAAGTTCCCGATACAAATTACCGACGTAATGATCGATAATACTTATGGCTTCGAACGGATGTCCTTCATGGATGGGTTCTCAGGCTACAACCAGATCAAGATGTTCCCCGACGATGAGAAGCACACATCTTTTCGAACACCATTGGGGGTATACTGCTATACGGTGATGCCCTTCAGATTGAAGAATGCATGGCCGACATACCAGCGAGCCATGAACACAATTTTTTGCGATCATTTGTGCAAAATAGTGGAATGCTACGTAGACGATATCACAGTTAAAAGTCGTCTCAAGGGCAACCACCTCCAAGACTTGAGAATGGTGTTAGAACTAATGCGTGCACACCAACTCAAGATGAATCCAACCAAGTCTTTTCTAGGAGTCTCCAGCAGCAAGTTCCTTGGTTTCGTCATCACTTCAAAGGGTATACATCTGGATCCGAAGAAAGTGAAGGCTATCCTCGATATACATCCTCCAAGAAACATCAAAGAGCTATGCGGACTACAAAGAAGGCTAGCCTACATCAGACGATTCATTTCGAACCTTTCTGGAAGGTGTCAACCATTCACTCAGCTCATGAAGAAAGGCGTATCTTTCGTTTGGACTGAACAATGTCAACGTACGTTCGATGACATCAAGGTATATCTCACATGCCCTCCAGTATGGGTAGCTCCAATAATGGGGAAGCCTTTCTTACTGTATGTCCACGCTATGTACCATTCTCTTGGCGCCCTCCTAGCTCAGAAGAATGAAGGCGACCACGAACAGACAATATACTACCTTAGCCGCACAATGGTGGGTGCCGAGCACAGATACACACCTGTGGGGAACGAATGCCTTGCATTAGTATTTGCCATCCAGAAGACATGCCAATACGTGTCTGGGCAGACTATCCACATCATATCTAAAGTCAACCCTCTCAGAATACTCATGACTAAATCGGGTTCTCTCAATTTCCGTTTAGCTACATGGGCAATGCTGTTGTCTCCATACGATATGATCTTCGTTCCTCAGAAGGCAGTAAAAGGCCAAGCATTAGCCAATTTCCTAGCAGCTCATCCGGTG
The DNA here is from genome assembly GCA_029216955.1 of Iris pallida. Classification (NCBI taxonomy): domain Eukaryota; kingdom Viridiplantae; phylum Streptophyta; class Magnoliopsida; order Asparagales; family Iridaceae; genus Iris; species Iris pallida. The sequence goes on from JANAVB010034419.1 coordinate 7,539,935, forward strand.
CCAGAATCGTCCAAACTCTACGACGAAATCCCCGACGAAGTGGTGGAGTCTAACACTGCAACTGAAGAAATCCCCATTTGGTGAATGTTTTTTGACGGCGCATCAAGAACATGACTCAAAAAAAATATTGTGGCTGGAGTAGGTGTCGTGCTCGTGTCATCTGATCATCTAGTTATACACCGTGCATATTCTTTCGTGGAACCATGCACCAACAACGTGGCCGAATATAATGCTCTACTAATCGGCCTACAACTAGCAAAGCAACTGGGAGTTGACTATCTAGAAGCTTACGACGATTCCAAGCTAATAGTCAGTCAGGTCCGAGGGGATTATGAAGTTCGCCACGAAGGTCTCATCCCCTACCACAGAGCAACAATTGAGTTGGCATCTACTTTCACTGGATTCTTCATCGAGCACGTACCTCGACTACAGAATATAGAAGCAGATGCTCTAGCCGGTCTCGCTGCTTCCTTGACCGTTCCTACCAATACCCAGCAGTCGATCACAGTGTCTGGTTGAAAACTATTCTGGGTGAAAGATGTCTTACATATTTATCACAGTTACGCAGCGGAAACAAACGTCAATGTCAAAGACTGGATATTTCCCTTCATAGACTACGCTGTCTATGGAATCCTCCCCGAGGACCAGAAGGAAGCAGTATCCATCCAAAGACGATCTTTCAGATTTTACTATGACACAGCTACCAAGATACTGTACCGACGCTCTTACGACGGGCTACTGTTACGATGCTTATCAGACACAGAAGCCAAACATGCACTCCGGGAGGTGCACGATGGAGTTTGTGGTGCACATCAACCAGGCCCCAAATTACAGGATTGCCTCAAACGAATGGGTTATTACTGGCCCACAATGATAGCAGATGCTGTTGAATATGCAAAGAAGTGTAGAGCTTGTCAGTTCCATGTCAATTTTATTCATCAACCTTTGGGGTTTCTACACCCGACGGCAGTATCTTGGCCATTTGAAGCCTGGGGCATGGACGTCACAGGACCAATCAGCCCGCCATCCTCCAAAGGACATCGGTTCATCCTAGCTATAACCGATTACTTCTCCAAATGGGTGGAAGCTATACCGCTCACCGAAGTGAAGGCGTCAAACGTGATCAGTTCCATCAAACATCACGTTATCTACCGCTTCGACCTACCTCGCAGGATCATCCATGATAATGGTCTACAGTTTGCAAGCCATGCATTCTATCGGTTCTGCGATAGGAATCGAATCCAGAACATAGCCTCTACTGCCTACAATCTAGCGGCTAACGGGCTAGCAGAAGCCTTCAACAAAACTATCATAAAACTTCTCAAGAAGTTTGTGTCTTCAAACAAGCACGATTGGAATGAGAAGCTTGGTGAATGTCTATGGGTCTATCGTACAACTGTCCAGACTCCAACAGGCAGTACGCCATTCTCTCTGGTGTATGGGAGCAAAGTAGTTCTTTCCCTAGAAATCAAGATTTCTTCTCTTCGAGTAGCCTTAGCCAGCGAGTTGACTACCGAAGAAAGCTACCGTCTGTGACTCCAGGAGCTCGAAGCGCTAGACGAAAAATGCTTGTTAGCTCAGCAGCGCATTGAGCTATACCAAGCACGTCTTTCCAGAGCCTTCAACAAAAAGGTGAATGAAAGAATCTTCCAAGTCGGTGATCTAGTCTTAGCAGTGAGAAGACCAATGGTCATGACGCACAAAACAAAAGAAAAATTTCAGCCTAAATGGAAAGGTCATTTCGTCATAGAATCGGTGTATTCTAATGGTGCATACCGACTAACCAAGCCTGATGGTGACTTGCTCATGATGCCTATCAACGGCAAGTTCCTGAAGAAATACTATGTGTAACCTTTTTTGTTCACATATGTTCAGTCATGTAAATATACAGTACGATGTTTATATAATTCGAAAAACTATCTAACTATTATCCGTATTTCAAGAGTCTTGAATATGCCCTGGATAATAGGTCTTCTAAATATTTCCCCAGTGGAATCATTTCAGTTTTTGACTCCGTCCAAACTAAGTTTGACGAAAACAAGTCACGTCCATATTACCTCTGAATTATTTTTCGATAATTATTTTCCCAGTGAAATGATTATATTTTGCCATGTCCATATAACCTCTGAGAAAAGCATTCATCAAGGATAAATCATGTCCTTATTACCTCTGAATTATCCACCCCCACCTAATGTTATATATCTTTCCATGTCCATATTACCTCTGGTCAGATATAGAACATCCTCTGCTATTATGTCCATATTACCTCTACTAGCAGCTTCGTTCAACTTATTATCTACATTCGAATCATTTGAATATAAAACAGATGATAGGTCCACATCAAAAATTCCCCACGGGATACCCACGAGAAATACCCTTACACAAATGTTGTATTAGGCCCTCTAATATAAGCACCACAGATATCACAAGCAAAGAAGGGAGTGAATGCATTCTGTTTATTCAAAATTAGTTACATTCACAGGACTACATCTCATGAGGAAACCAAAAAGTTCTTCATCTCTTCATCTGGATAAGAAGTAAAAGATTACATTGATGTCCAAAAGAAGAAAAAATCTGCTACTCATCAGCAACACAGCTTGGTCAGCTTGGCAGGACCACGCTTTCGTCGAAAAGTAGTTTTGTGGCCCTCAAAGGAGGTCATGTTTTACTGCTGAGCAAGCAAACAAGGCTGTTGAACCTTCAAGAAGCTACACGGAGGAGGGCAAATATAGCATGCTAAAACATCTACAAATGGTGATCTTCTTTCCTCCATGTTGTGGACGTCGTGGGCCCATTTCTCCAAGAGACCATACCTTCAAAACAACATCTCTAGTGTTGCTTTTGCCTACTTGAAGAACCGTGAAAGCAGAACTTCCACGATGACGCCCAACTACCGTCCGACTCTTCGATGTATAAAGGTTCTTCCTACCATCTAAGGAAAACCCTTCCAAAATATGAAGAGTCCTGAGCTCTCTGATGTGTGTGTCAAGTGTGCATCTTTACCATGCCCAGAATCGCCGATACCGGTCCTGGAGAAATTTGCTAGCCAGATCCCTACAGAACATGAAAAGAGGCAGAAAAAAAGTCAGACTCAGAAAACTGTAGAAAAAAAAACTAAGTCCTGAAGACTCCTATGCGCCCAAAGGGCTATGCGCCCAAAGGGATATGCGCCCAAAACAAGACATATGGCGCATAACACTCGGACAGTACGTGGGTGCATAACATGCCACTGCTTAGAGGGCACATAACATGGCAACATGTGGGCGCATAGCTCACCACAGTATTGGCGTATGACTTCTGTGAGCACATAATGATGCTCACAGAAGTATGTTACCTTAGGCGCAAGTGCCCAGGTAGAGGAAAAGTTCGAGCGTCGCAAATTAACACTCGAGACTTTGTTTTTTGAAGCATGCCCTCACCCAGAATCGGGTCCTGGACTGCCGAAGACGCTGCCGCCAGAGGAGAGCCACTCGACGCAGACCCTTGCCCTTCGTGGATCTCTTCGCGACCTTGGGAGACATAGTTCTCAAAGAAAGAAGATGAAGAGTTTTCTGAAAAATTTTAAGTGAAGAGAATAACGAGCTCTCTCTCTCCTTCAAGGCCTATTTATAGGCACATGATGCTTCCTATGCGCCCACTAAGCTCTATGCGCCCATTGCACAGTATGCGCCCACAGTGGCCTATGCGCCCACGTAAAGAACCAGCTCCTTGCACACTATGCGACTGCGACTTGCTGATGTGGACAACGTACGAAGGATGGACCCTTTTAAATTCTACCCCGATGAATCTGTCAGTTCAGATTTCAAGGAAGATCTCAACAGTCGTATCTCCCCGACAGGCTGGCTAAACACTATGCGCCCAAAGAGAGAAGCCGTGCTATACGCCCATTGCATCACTAGAAGACAGTCCATGCTTCTTTCAAAGTATTTCAAACTTGTTCAAGTATCAAAAACTTTGAAGGGGTCCTGTAGAAGCATGAAATTTTTAGCAAATCAAGCCTTATGCGCCCAAAGCCAGAGGAGGACATATGCGCCCATCACCCTGTGAAGCTATATGCGCCCTGTGAAGCTATATGTGCCCAGTACCCTGTGAAGCTATATGCGCCCAGCATTCTGTAAAGCTATATGTGCCCATCATCCTGTGAAGGAGGGCGCATATCCTGAAATAGGGCTATGTGCCCAAGACTGACTCATTCAAAGCCATGATCAAAACGTGCACCGAAGCGTACGGCCACGTCAGTCTCTACGAGCAGTCGTACACCGAAGCATGCGGCCACGTCAACACCACGACCAACCCACGATCTCACAGCTTATATACGCCTACACCCTGAGCGCCCAAGGCAGGGTTATGCACCCACATGGAAACCAGTGTGTCTCTTTCATGTGGGTGCATAGTACCATTCTAAGTCAAGAACGACTATAAAAGGGGGGTCGCATCCCTTTTCAAAAGACATAACAGAGAGCATTTTCAAGAGCCAGATTGCTGCACTTCTTGCTAGTGAGCCGAGAGTTAGCAATTTTCTTAGGTTTTCTCCCACTTTTGTAATCGGAGTGTCAACGGAGTAAAGGAGCAACTGCTGCTCGATCTCCATCGTCCCATTCCCCAGAATTCTTTTTTGTACTCGGGGATCCTCAGCGCAGAATCTCTCAGGCGTACTCGATTTGTGGTGTCTTGCGCCAATAAAGAAAAGACAGCATTTCTTTTCTTTTTGTGTGTGTCCACACTTAGGTCAGGACAAAAAATCAAGGTTATCCAATTAAATTATGGAAAGCATATCAAAATCAGCAAAACATACGCAGGGCACATAGAAATCCCTGTACTCGTATAATCTGTTGCATGATGTGCGTGGCACGGGCAAACGAAACACGGGAAATAGGTGCACGGTGCTCGGGCACACGGGACAGATGTGCAAGTGGCGCACAGGGACAAACTGGCCCACGGCGCCCTGGGAACGGATGTATGGCACACGGGGCGCGGGTGCACGACGTACGATACGATGCACACGGGGACAAACTGGTATGTGCCGTACGGGAAATGGATGCACGACACACAGGCACGTGGGTGCATGACACGCGGGGTACGGCGGGGAGGGGGTGGGTGGGTCATCGTCCCAGAACAACAAGTTTATGGCCGTGGAGTTCTCAGACTTCCAATGTCCATAACTTGAGTTCTAGAACTCGAAATTGGGCAAAATAAAGGCCTAAAACTGAATAGAACTCAACAACATGGTAAAATTTGTTTTTGAAAACAACTAAATTTGATAGATCAAAACCATACAAACTCATAAAATCCCAATTTGGACACTTAGATCTACAAAAAAATAGTCATTAAAATCGAAAACACCTAGTACTAAACATGTAAAGAATATTTAGAGGAATAATATAGACTAATAATAAGTGGGGAATCAAAAGAAATAAACAATACAAGTGGTCTCTCCATTTAGTGCAAGGTGTACTTGCCTAGGTGGGTTGGTGGGAGAAAAAAATAAAATAAGAGTGAATGAGGAGAGTGAGTGTGGAAGAGAGTATTTATATAGAGGTGGGGGTGGTTTCACTAAACCCTAACTATGCTAATTAAATTAGGATCACAACATGGTCTAGTGATTTCATCATCGAAACAATGAACCACGCCCACAACTAGACAATGACAAGGGGTGGCACACAATTTCACGATGAGACACAGTTCTATGCCATGATCATGTGTAAATACATGATATATGTGCACGTGTATAAATACCAGATATCACATACAGGATCAATGTAGATTAAAATATATGTACCAAAAAGGGAAGTAACATCTCTACCCTCAGAAAAATTTTGTCCTTAAAATTTAACTAAAGCGAGATAGAGATATCAGGGCAAGCAAGATACTAACTACACACGCAACCTTATCAGTTAATCACGCAAGCAACTATCCACACTATAGGGTGCTAATCAAGCACAGATATCGAATTACGAAGGCATGAAAAGAAACGTACCTTTCGAGTCAAACAAGTGCAGATATCGATATCTGATTTCATTCTCGCGCTTCCATGTTGACTCTTCTGGTGAGTGATGGCCCCAAGCGACACAGACAAGCTTAAGATTTTGGTTGTTGAGCACCTTCTCTCTCTGATGCATACATGTTGTTCCTCGTAAGTCAAGTCGGTACCAACGACTCTCATAATGATTAAGGACGTAGCTCGGATCTGGGACATACCTACGTAACTAAGATACATGAAATACATCATGCACATCACGTAACGAAGGTGGAAGGGCAAGACGATAAGCAACATTTCCTACCCGTACATGAATATCAAAAGGACCAACGTAACTCAGGCTAAGTTTTCCCCAGGATCCAAATCTAATAATTCTCCGAGTAGGCAAAATTCGTAGGAACACCTGGTCACCGATGCTGAATTCTAGGGGTCTTCGATGTTGATCTTCCCGATAATGATGTCTATCCTATGCAACCCAAAGCTGTTCTCTGATCAGCTTAACTATCTCTACTGTCCGCGTAATCATCTTTGGTCCTAATAATTTTTGCTTACCCATATCGTCCCATGCTAGAGGAGATCTACACTTCCATCCATATAACGCTTCAAATGAAGCTATCTGAATGCTCGCCTAATAACTGTTGTTGTAAAAGAACTCTAATAAATAAAGGTGGTCTTTCCAAAATCTGCCAAAATCTAAGGTACAAGCTCGTAAGATATCCTCCAAGGTCTAAATGGTTCACTCTGACTGTACGTGTATCTGAGGATGGTAAGATGTACTAAACTTCAATCTGGTGCCCAAGCTCTGGTGTAAACTCTGCCAAAAGTAAGAGGTGAATCGGTTGTCTCAATCTGATACTATGCTCATTAGAATACTATACTGCCTTACTATCCGCTTCTTGTACATGTCTGCCAATTGCTCAGTAGACTGTCCTACTTTGAAAGGAAGACAATAAGCCACCTTCGTGCGTTGATCCACTTTATCCAAACTGTATTACGACCAGTTGGGGATCTAGGTGAATCGGTCACAAAATCCATCATAATGTGTTCTATTTCCACCCAGGAATAGAAAACGGCTACAACAACCCTACTAGCCTCTACTGCTCTGCCTTCACCTGCTGACATATCAAACAATGGAAAACAAACCTCGCTATCTCCCTCTTCATGCCATTCCACCAAAAGTGTTGCTTTATATCATGATACATCTTCGTTCCTCCGGGATGTATGGAATTGGGAGAGCTACGAGCCTCTGCCGTAACTTCCTATCGTAGGTCCCCACTCAGAGACGATTTCCAAATCTAAGTGTCCCGTCCGCATGAATTACCAACTTCCTAAGATCCGACTCTCATTCAGATCAAAGCTTCTGGATCGATGGGTCTTCTGCCTGAGCTATTCTGATTCTCTCTACTAAAGTAGACTGAATCTGCATACTGGCCATGACTCCTCACTTCAATTTCTATTTCCTGAAGATCTTCTAATATATGTCTCTGCAATGTCAGAATGAATGTACTTCCCTTTCTATTCAAGGCATCTGCTACCACGTTCGCCTTGCCTGGATGATACTGTATATCCACATCAAAATCCTTCAGCAACTCTAACCATCTTCTCTGTCTCATGTTTAGGTCCCTTTGGGTGAATACATACTTCAAGGTCTTATGATCAGTGTAAATCTCTACTCGATCCCTATACAAACAATGCCTCCATAACTTAAGCACAAATACCACTACGGCTAACTCCAAACCATGGGTCGAGTAGTTCTTCTCGTGATCTCAAAGCTGTCGAGATGCATATGCTACCACCTTTCCATGTTACAGCAATACACACCTGAGTCCCTTCCCGGATGCGTCTTAATATCTTGTAAAGCTTCCTGAGCCTACTGGGAGTGTCAAAATCAGTGCTGAAATCAATCTCTTCTTCAATTCTTCAAATGATGCTTGACAATTTGCTGACCAAACAAACTCTACCTCCTTATACATCAAATATGTGAAGGGTGCTGAAATCCTAGCAAAGTCTACTATAAATCTTCTGTAGTATCCTGCCAATCCTAAGAACTACACACATCTACTACCATCTTTAGAACTGGCCAATCAACCTTCTTTGGATCCACTGATACTCCTGCTCTAGAGATGATGTGTCCCCAGAATGAAATGCGATCCAACCAAAACTCGTACATACTAAGCTTGGTATAAAGCTGATGCTCCCTCAAGGTCTGTAAAACTGTCTGAAGATGCTTCTTATGTTCTACTTCACAACAGGAATAGACGAGGATGTCGTCTACGAATACCACCATAAACTTGTCCAAATAGGGCATGAAGATATGATTCATCAAATCCATAAATACTGCTGGGGCATTAGTTAATCCAAATGACATTACTAGAAAATCATAATGCCCATATCGTGATCGAAATGCCGTCGTGGGTATGTCCTCCTCCCGGACCCCCTCACTTAATGATACCTAGATCGAAGATCAATCTTAGAGAAGACGCTCTCCTTACTCAACTGGTCAGACAAGTCATTAATCCTCGGTAGCTGGTACTTGTTCTTTACTATCACTACATCAACTGTCGGTAATTAATACACATCCGCGTCGATCCATCCTTCTTGGGTACTAAAATTACCGCTGCTCCCAGGGCAATTCTCTATCTCGCATGAACTTCTTCGCCTTTAGTTCCTCCACCTGCTAATGCAACTTATCTAATTCTAATTGTGACATTCTGTAAACTCTGCTAGCTATGGGCTTTATCCCTGGGATTAACTTGATACAGACTCCATATCCCTTGTAGGTGGTATTCTTGGAAGCTCATCTGGAAAGATATCGAGAAACTCACTGACTACTCTTGGAATCTGCTCCTTTTCTGCTACTATTGCAACAACTACACCCTTGGAATGGTCCTACAATGATCGGACGAAGATAAACTCTTCAATGTCTGGATTACTAAACAATACCCTACCTCTTCGGCAATCTATCGTAGCATGACTGTCTCTCAACCAGTCCATGCCTAGGATGACATCAAAGTTACCCATATGAAACTCTATCAACCTTGCAGATAATAAATACAACACACTACGGTCGGACACGCTAAGCATACTCTGCTAACTCCTGTGAGCCTATTACCAGTGAGTATATTCATCCTCTCTGGCAATGCCTCGAACTCCAATTCAATATGTGTCATGAATCGTACATATATAAAAGAATGTGAAGCTCCTGAATCAAATAATACTACCGCAGAAAAAGATGCAACATAAAAATTACCTGCATCTACGTCGTCTGATGCTAGTGCCCCCTCCAGAGTCAAATTGAAAGCCTGACCCTGACCTTGCTGAGCTCCTCGCTGCTGCCTTCCTTGGCCATGATGTTGCGACCTCTGTTGGCCATGATGTTGTTTCTTCTCAAAGATCTCGACTTGTCTTGGTAATGGACGTTGGGCTAATGGCCTTACTGCTAGTACTGGTCCTCTGATCGGTGCTGCCCCTAGAGCTGGCAACGTAAAAAACTGCTAAACCGGCCCTTATGGCCTCTGTATGATCGAATAATTAGCTATCCTGTGGTTTGGACTACCACATCTCATACACAACCAATTAGTTGTCCGGCTCTTGTCCCTAGTGTGCCCTCCCTTATCGCAATAAGTACATCCTTCTCACACTACTTAGTGCTACTACTGATGCTGCTGGTGTCTCGGCTATTGCTGTCGGACTGTTATTGTTATAGTCGTTATCGTCGACCTTCAAGGCACACCTGACTCATGGATACGAACACCGGGTGCTGATGTCGATGTTTGTTGTACTACTCCTTCTCGCCCACTCTGGACATGAGACCTCTTCTGGCCTCCAGTCCTAAATGCCAACCTTTGCTGGGTGAGCTCATGCCTCCAAGCTACTGTCAAAACTGCATCAAAAGTTTGGTAGTCGTGCCCCTCTACTAGTTGTAGAATCTCCAGATAAAGCCTCTATTGGAACCTCATAGCCTTCTCTAGCTCCGTAGCCACCATAGTCTGGGCAAACCAACTCAGTATGCAGAATTTTGCTATATAACCATCCACGGTCTTACCGGCCAGCTTGAGACCGATAAACCTCTGTTGTAGCTCATACAGTGCCACGACACCAAAATACTTGGTCTTAGATTTGGTCCTGAAGTTGTCCCAAGAAATAGGATGCCTCAAGCCCACCTCCACTAATGCCCACCAATTACGGGCAAGGTTCTACAACCGGACTTGATCGACTTGCTCCTTAGCCGAAACCTTTACCGCTTTGCCTCCTCCGTGCCATCAAAGTACGCCGAGTTAAGGCAACAAAACCTTTCTGATGCACCTGAGTCAGTCCTTCCGCTCCTTTCTAGGGCCATCTATAAAACCTAATTCAGTAAAGCATTCTGCTTCTGCTATCGTGCCAGCTTATGTTGTTAGTGTTAGGGTTATATACTAAAAGCATCACTTTTGTAGTAACCTTATTTCCTTAAATTTTGAATGAGAATCATATGGGCAAATGTTTGCATATTGTATTTGTTGCAAGTGTAAATGCAAATGTCTGATATTCTATATTGTAGATAATATGGTGTGTGGTGTCACACAGAAGATCATATTATCAGTTTCCTATGGAGTATATAAATAGTTCACAACCTAGATGGACTTGGACAATCTATTGGAAATATTGTTGTGTAATATGGTATTAGTCTATCTTGACTATAGGTTTACACTAGTACACTTTGTGTGTATTGAACAGGACCACTTGAGGTTGTTCTCTTTGTACTGACTACATAAGAGAACAAACACCTCTGTTATTATGGATGCTTGTGCTCTTAATCCGGATATAATAACGGACATGTATATGTAGTGTGCATTACTTTGACTCATAAAAGAGTGAGATTCATTATGGATCAACAACCTCTATGAATTGGGTAATAACATTGTATGTATGATGGGCTGTTGATTATAAATGGAATCCATGTCCCGATACATTGGGTTGATGATGTCCTCTTAAGGAGCTCATAAGGATTGTCATGTAAACCCTGCAGGTAGAATATATCCGACATGACAAATAAAGTTGAGCGGTACTACTTAAGGATAAAAGATGTCGAATCAATATAGTTGCCAGTAACTTGATTTGATCGACGGACATACGATATCTTAACATGGGGAGCCAAACGAGCATATAATAAAATGAGCCCACAAACATAATTTGGGATTAGGGAGGTAGTACAACAATAGCTCATTAGTGGACCGAGCTATTGTTAATGGGTCTGGATTGTGTGTTTGGGCTGAACATGGGATATCCAGATCCGTTAGGAGGCCTAACCCTAATTTCTCCTCATGGTCCCTGCCGTAGCCTATATATATCCTCTATTCTCTGGCCGTCATATGATTTATCAGAAATCTAAAATTTTCTCTAAATTTGTGATTCACGTAAGGAGAGAAAGAGAGGGCTGCCAAGAAGAAGAAAAGGTTGGGAGATCGTCGCCCACACGACGTCCAACTCGAGGAAGGAATACGTGCAGAAGATCTTGGGGTCATCCGCTCGAGATTGCCAGGAATTACTTGTCTCCTTTCCGTCGTAGGTATAATTCGTGAACCCTAGTTTCCACCTATGAAGGGTTAGAACACGTATTAGATCTGTTTAACTTTCTATCGATCAATACGCACACCAAAGGAAGGGTCCTGGGAATCCCCAGTTCCATCAGTTAGACTACCATCTGATGTTGCTACATTGCCAGCAACCCTCGTACGATCTCTAGGAGTGCTGTAGAGTCAAGCACTGCTGCTAATATCGGCAATGCTGGGTGTACAGGGAACTTTAGAACCTGCAGCTCAGCCGGCTCAGTCATTACCTCTACGCGAATCTGTTCACGGTTTGGCACTCCCTCATACTGATGTCCTGTTGAATCCTGCTCCCCTAGATTCTCTTCTATGTCGGCCCCACCAACTACTAAGAATGGGTGCCCCAATAGGAAAGGATACAATATATCAAATGATAGGACGAGAATAAACGAGGATGAAAATGAGTTAATAATCATGGTATGGAAGAAGAGACGAATTGAGAGATCAATAGAACATGTTTTAATTGAGACTCTTATAATATCAATACCCTACAAGTCTAAAAACCAGACTTGCATGGGCTACCAATAAATCCTTATCATGTTCCATACCAAAATACGAAGATAGATATGGCCAGCTATCCCGTATAAGGTACGAAGATGTCATACAGCGATCACGACTGTCGCTAGACTTGGGGGTACATATTATAACCAGGTTATTCAAACTAGATAAGGATCGCTGCTTCATCAAGTCTAGCGAAGACGTCATGAAGCATCAGGTCTAGTGAAGACCTCATGGAACATCCGGCTCATGGAACAACTATGTCTCAATTATTCAAACTAGAATCAGCAATTATTGAGCATATAAGATAAAGCAGAAATGCACCCTCGATGCTTCATCAAAATGATCATGAGATCTAACCGTACAAGATACCAGCTAGCACAGAGAGTCAATAGTATATAACCATAGTCAGCTGCAGTTTAATTTAGTTATAACCATGCAAAAGAAAACTAATGTCCAAACCAGTCGGCTAAATAGGTGCCGGTGGCTAAACATCAAGTACAAAATTGAAGATACCAGAGTGGTGGAAAAAAACTCCATTTAAGTCCTCCGACGGCTATGCTTCTAGTACGCACCATCTTCAGGGAAGAAAGCTAGATCCTCAAGAATTGCTACGAGATCTAGCCAAACAAAACCAATTGGGTCAGCCCCGAATAGAAAATACCATAAGGGAGCAAAATGAAAGAGACAAAACCCATGCATTAATATTAAAGACTTGGCCGATGAGTTACAGGCTTATCCATATCATCGAGACAATACGACACCCTTATAACCAAATAAGGACAAACGGTGCTAATATCGTGCCGAGATAAGATACAACCTATCCCCATGGTCAAGTTATGGGCTTCTGGTCGTAACTTCGTACAACCTATAACCATGGTCAAGTTATGGGCTTCTGGTTGTAACTTCGGTCCATAGCCTGTCGCAGCACATTAGCCTAATCCAACAACAAAATAAGGACATGGGTTAGACCATATGTCACAACAGTCCATATTTCTCGGTTACTAATAGAAGATACAGATCACAAATAAGTCATTTTATACGCGGCCAATCACTCCTACGGCTTTCTATGTTTGGTGGAGTCATCCCCATAATAGTGATTATAGGAATCGTCAGATCGTATCATTTCTTTCAGGGCTAGCCAATCCATATTATAATGTATAGCAGATTGGAGACACACCGGTCCCTCACCAGGCCACCATACGAAACATATAATGCGTAGTACATAGTAGTCGAATATTTCCATCCACTATTTGTAGTTTTAAATAATATCCGTGGCGGCCAGCCTGTACTCCCAAACGGATGTCTAATAGGTCCGGTAATGTACGATCTCGATATTACTTTCCCTTCCAATGCATCTACTAACTTGAGTTGCTTAGTTAAATCCTATGTTGATCTTCGATTCACATATTGTGGTCACATGATTATCCCCTTAGATATCGTACTTTAGTATGGGTACCCTAAGTATGGATCCAGAATGGCACATAGAGTTCCAATACTAAATACATCCTTAGTATAATGCATCAAACTATCAATCATCATATCACGTCGATGTTACTGACTGCTAACCATGACCGTGCTAGAAACTATTATTGTACTGACATATAACTCGTGGGATCGCTAGAATTGTACCTCAGTACCAACTTAGAAAATGTACCAACACTTATACAGGTAATCTAGTCAGGAATATGGTCAAGTCAGGAAGTCACATGGCCTTGTGGCACAAAGGTCACATAAGACCTGCAAGTCTAAGTTACTCATAGCACACTAAGGTCAGGACAAGAAATAAAGGTTATCTAATTAAATTATCGAAAGCTAGATAAAAATATCAAAATCAGCAAAACATGCGCAAGGGCACATAAAAAACTATGTGCTAGGACAATCTACTGCACGACGTGTGGCACGGGCCTACGACATACGGAAAACGGGTGCACGGTGTGCGGCACGTATGCATGTGGCGCACAGGGACAAACTGGCCCATGCTACGCGGGGAACAGATGCACGACAAGCAAGGTACGAGTGCACGGCAAGCAGGCACGCGGGCGCACATGCACGTGGCACACGGGGACAAACTAGCGTGCGGTGTTTGGGGAACGGATGCATGGCGTGCGGGGAGGGAGGCATCGTTCCAAAACAGCAAATTTATAGCTATGGAGTTTTCAAACTTCCAATGTCCATAACTTGAGTTCTAGAACTCGAGTCATAGAATCATATTCTCTACAAATGGAGTAATTTATTTTTGAAAACAACCAATTTTGATAGATCAAAACCATAAAAACCCATAAAATCCTAGTTTTAGGAACTTAAATCTACATAAAAATAGCTATTAAAATTAAAAACACCTAGTACTAAACATGTAGAGAATGTTTAGAGGAATAATATAGACTAATAATAAGTGAGGAATCAAAGAAAATAAAAATAGCAAGTGGTATCTCCATTTAGTGCAAGGTGTACTTGCCTAGGTGGGTTGGCGGGACGAAAAATGAAATGAGAGTGAATGAGAAAAGTGAGTATAGAAGAGAGTATTTATATGGAGGTGTGGGAGGTTTCACTAAACCCTAACCCCAACTATGCTAATTAAATTCGGATCACAACATGGTCCAATGATTTCATCATCGAAACAGTGAACCACGCTTACAACTAGACAAGGACAAGGGGTGGCACACTATTTTACGACGAAACATTATTCTATGCTATGATCAGGTGTAAATACATGATACATGTGCATGTATACAAATACCAGATACCGTATACAGGATTGTTGCAGGTTAAAATATGTGTATCGAAAACGGAGAGTGATCACAACTAATCAATTTCTTTCGTGACTTAGATTGATCAAGACTAATTAATCGTTTTCTTTCTCTGCTTTTGTGGACTTCTACCATAATCACGTTATGTACGTAACAAGAATTTTAGGATATTACATATTTGGGCAATCTCATAATTTTCTTTGCTATGATCATCTCAGGAACTTTGCGACCTATAGCTAAATCATATTACTCTTTCGGGATTTATTATGAACGTTAGCTTTTTATTATTTTTGTGTCACCACGTTCGTGTCGTTTATGTCTACCACCACCCAAGGCAAGTGCTCTACACTATGTTTATCCATTTCATAAATATTGCTATAAATGCTTGTGTAGTTAGCATTAAATATTTTTATGACACTCGTAGCAAACACTTAGTACTCTATGACTATATTCCATGACTAGTGATTTATTATCATGATTAGTGATTTTATGTGCCATGACTTATGATTTGGAGTACTATTGGGCGGGGGAATACTTTAGTACACATGTGGGCTACCCTGAACTATCCCATTAATCTTTTTTTGCCTAATAGAAGTCCCACACGATACGTGTGTCATGCTGGATCTTATCCCTAGCCGCTCACATGTGGAACACAGTATTTCAATCACTTAGAATTAAATTATATCTCGCTACATGCCATGTTTAGCCATGATTAGCCGAGTTTATAATGATTTGTATTTATTTACATAATCATTACTCTAAGTTAGTTGCTTATCATTTCTTATTGCTTACATGATCCTCTACATGCTATATTCAATTCCATGACTATTACATGTATTTGTAGTTTATTGGCTAACATATGTGTACGAGTTACTTACTCCAATCCTGACTGGATATGTTGATAAATTAGGCGTACTTGAGAATTTTTGCCCAACTTATTATGGATCACCTAAGGAAGATGTAGGAGACATGGCCACAGACACTCCTGGAGACACTGAGACCATTTCGGACGGGATTTGATTATCTTAGCTTATTTTCTTAGCATTTATGTTACTTTTCTAGTAGTTTCTACTAGATTTGTTTTCGAGAGACCTCTTTTAAGTTTTGTAATAATTGTGATCAAACTCTTCAGATTCACTTATGTTATGATGTTATTCGCTTATAAAATCTGATTATCCTTTATATTATTATTTCTTAGCATTGTGATTGAGTAGGTATGTTAACCTACCTAAACAGCACGTTATGCCGATACTTCGGTGTAGGTTAGACATATTCCACATACTCGTATCTGAAGTATTCCGGGAGCAGGTCCTAACACATTTTTATGGTGGTCCATGCAAGTCAGTTCATCTTAATAGTACTTAGGAAAATAGCTTATTATTAGGAGTATACGAAGACCAGGACTAGGAAAACTCAATCACATATTAGAAAAATTCCTAAATTTGATTCTTATGAATTCTTTGTCCTTATTTTCAAATGCTTTCCTTGAATCTCATATCTTCTTTATCTTTCCAAAATAGCTAAAGGAAGGGATCATCTTCCTCTCACCTCCAACCTTCAGGGGAGTGATGCTAATCCTTCTCGAGCACTTCAGGGAACCAATCATGCTCATGAGGATATATCCTTTGGAGAACATAACTCTTTGAGCTGCTTATAGAATGATCGAAGCCTAGAGGGTCCAAGCTGAGCCCTAGTATGAGCAGAATGCTATCTTGAAAGAGGGCTTGCGGAACGCTCATCTAATAGCGTTAGTCGCTGGAGATAAGTTGACTAATCAGGGACCCTCTCTCCCTAAAGAAGAAAATATCCTAGATTTCAAGAAAATGGATCCCCAGAAATTCAAGTGCATTGAAAGCATACTCTATGCTGATGAATGGCTGGAGAACATAGAAAGAATCGTGAGGGTTTGCCAACTTCCTAAGAGACTGAAAGTTGAAGCTGTTGGACTCCAACTCCATGACCTAGCCCGAACTTGGTTCAGAAATGAACCCAAGATTGTTGAACCCAACCTGACTTAGGATGATTTAAGGAGTAATTCAAGAAAAATTCTTTCCAGATGTTGTTAGGGAATCCTTAGAGAAGCAATTCCATAATCTCAAACAAGGCGGCCGAACTGTTGATGAGTATGCAGCTGAATTCAGCCGACTCAGTCGCTTTGCTGACTATATGGTTAAGGACCCTGTAGCTCGGGCCTATAGATTTTATTAGGGCTAGCCAAGGACATCGTAGTTCTTGTTATTTCTAATGGTGCTGAGACCTATGTCGATATCTTATCTTTGTCTCAAGGCATACCGGTGAACTTGGACCACAAACCAAAGAGGGACCAAGATGCTTATAGAGGTCAGACTGAGGGACTACCCAAGCGACCCAATTTTTAGCCAAGGAAATTTTAGCAGAAGAACCAGCCAAGAAGGCTATTATCCAGTAGCAATAGAAGCAACTAGCTACTCTCTGTAACTATTGTAAGAAGCATGGTCACAACTGGGATGTTTATAAAAAGAGGTTGGGCATATGTCTGTTCTGTGGATCCGCTGGACATAAACGGAAGGAATGTCTCGCTATGCTGTAAAAGAAGACTCTAGGCCCAGCCCATGCTCCAAAGGTACCACCCAGAGGACCCCTACTTCCAACTCAGCAGCAACAGTTCATGCAGCACCAACAACAGAAAAATGCACAATAGCGAGGAAGGGCCATTGCCATGACTTTAGAGGAAGCTGATGTAATGCCCCAATCCCAATATACGTAGGACTAGGAATACGTACATGGCAGCTGTATGTATATGCAAACTACTCTAATATATGGAATCTACGTATCCACACATAAGCTATAATATAAGAGCTCTGGCTCATAATAATATAACAAGGTCACGGGTAACAACTACATCTCATCCACAGTAAAAAATAAAAAAAATCAAATGTCTCAACTAAATTAAAATATCTTTCGGGCAGAGACAAATTCACTACCGAGCGACTGATTGGAATCAACTGAAAGAACGAGATAAAAACTACATAAGCCCATCAACTAAAAAGAAACTCAAATAAACTCTGAAAGTGGGACCTCCTTGGCTGCAAATGAAGATTCTAGCCCAGAATCGTACTCCTCATAATACTGTCCGTCGTCTATACCTTAAGAGATCACCAGGTCCTCAGAGGAACGCAACAAGATACAGAAAACATGCTATGATAACTGAAAATGTAAACAACAAATGGGCTTCTAACCATCTATGTGAATATGCATATTGAAGATAACGTTCCACGCAAGGGCTTTCCGAAAATAGAGGCATAGTGCATTAGCGTTTCAACCGAGACACTAGTGGCATCTAGAGAAAAATAAATGCACAGTATAGTAGCTCTTGGGTGAGTCACAAATGGCGACTAGAGGAAAGTAAATGCATGGTACACCAGCACTCGACTAAGTCTACTAGCGACGACTAGAAGAAAATAAATGTGTGGAAGCCCCTATGCCTAATAACTGTCTCTCCCTCCCTATGCACTAGTCGTGCTGTATCCACATCACGATATTTCTAATAACCGCTAAGTCCTCTAGACATGCATAGCAGTTACAACCTATCACACGGCCTGTGTGTAATGCAGGCCCGTCGATATACACATCCGAGATCTATATGAAACTCACAAGTCGTGGTACACAAGTGTCCGAGCCAATAAAGATATAGAGATGCTCCATACACATTAGGTAGTCTTAATTCTAGGTCAATATGCACCAAATAAATAAAAGTAACAGAAAAATGACTAACATAGTCGCTTGCACCTAAGTAAGACTTAGACGCGCTGTTTAAGGTAAAATAACAAATAAAGGAAAAAAAATATGCTAAAAAAATGCAAAATTAGAAATCATAGCAAGGTATACTTTCCTGGTGGTTGTTGGGTATTTTGACGATGTCTAGTAGATAAAATCAACAAGTTAGGAGAAGCTACAAAAATAAAACTTTCGTAAACGTCCCCGGATGCTGAAACAAACATCACCAACATTTTTAGAATAAAAAAATGTCTAAGATTGACTACCCACAAGTCCAATTCTGGACACATGGGCAAAACCATAATTTTGGGTCAAAACAGTATCCGCGTTCGACCTACTTTGCATTAAAAAGCGTACTAAAATCTATGACCTCTAAAGTCATCAAACTATATGTCTATCGACCTAATTTTTTGATACAAATTCAACGGTATGTCCAATTTTGGATTCCGATGAGCCGTGCACAAAATTGTCTATTGATTTTGATGGCGATCTGGTCAACTGTCTCCGAATTGGACCGAACTTGGCTCACCGGACAAAACAAATGATACGAGTCCAATGGCGTAAATTTTTTTGCAAGCTGACAAGTGTGCACAAAGTAAGTAGGATTTTTCAGAAAAGCTACTACGATGTTCTTCGACGAATACGAGTCGAATTTGTCGCGCACACGCAACCAATTCGAATTTCATCAAAATCCATACGTCCGTAAAGTCCGTACGAACCTTTTGATTCCCTCGATTTGCGACCAAGTCACCCAGTTTGTCGGGACGGACCCTGTATCGATGTTTTCAAAATTTTTGAAAACTGATTTTGTTGATCTTTAAACTAACTTTAATCAGTGAATAATATGTTACATAAAAAGGTAAGAGCATGG
The DNA here is from genome assembly GCA_029216955.1 of Iris pallida. Classification (NCBI taxonomy): domain Eukaryota; kingdom Viridiplantae; phylum Streptophyta; class Magnoliopsida; order Asparagales; family Iridaceae; genus Iris; species Iris pallida. The sequence continues at coordinate 7,559,375 of JANAVB010034419.1, forward strand.
TTTCAATCTTGGTTATGTTAGCTAAATGTCCTTTAAATTAGATTTTAAAATCTACAGTTACAACGGCAAAATTTTCCCTTCCAAAGCAATGTTTTTATTTGGAAAACTGTAGAATTAAGAACACAAAAACTGTGTGTTTTCGTGATTTTTAAACTAGGATTCTGGGGAAAATTAGTGCCACTAAATTAAAATTACTTGAATGGTTTTGAATATGGTTATGTGGGCTACACACACGAGTTGATAGGTTGAACTTCTTTCGAATGAGGAGGAAGAAATTAGGGTATGAAATAACGTACCTTGGCGTCAAAAACTGTCACAACAGGCTCTGTTTTTGGGTTCCTGCAGCGTGCCCGGCGACTCAATGGTGGCATGTGGTGGTAGCAGACTGTTATTCGGCAGAGGAGGAAGCTCACGTGGGTCAGGGCAGCGTCGGGGAGTTGAGGGAATTAAATAAAGTTTTTTTCTTAGAGTTTTCAAAGAACCTATAGTGAATATATATATATATATATATATATATATATATATATATATATATATATAATATATATATATATTCAATTTGGACGAGGATTTGATCTATTCGGGGGAGAATAGGATAAGAATTACCTGTTCGACGTAACAAAAGGTTGAATAAACTTTTTTGCTTTATTGAACGTATAAGGTAACTATGTACAAAGAACGAAGTCCTAAACAGGATATTCTAAGTATAGGGAGAAGAGGTTTCTGGAAAAGTGTGACGGTGGAGATCTTGCGCTGCAGTGGCTCCTTTACTCCGTTGACGATCTGACGACGAATCAACCTTGCTATGGCTCTCTGGCACCTTTGATGGGACTCTTGGGTCACCGATCAAGAGGCTGTCTAGATGAGAAGATCCCTTAAAGATGGTTGGTTGGTTGGTTCTCTGGTTGATAGGTGGATGAGGGTGGTTGACTCTTCGTGGATAGAGATTGCTGCTCCTTTGAAGATTGTCGATTGTCAATGTTCCCTCTATCTTTTTCTCTCTTTTTTTGTGGAAGAAGAACTCCTTCTATTTATAGAGAACCGAGCACATATGCGATGTGCATTAGGGTTCCTGAGATATGAAAGAATTTGCCGTCAATCCACGGTGCGGGCTTCTGCGATGCTGACACGTGGCGGACATCGAGATTCTCCTCAAACGAGATTTCTGGTGGTTATAAATATAATCGAAGGAGGTGATACGTGGCGTATGCCGATTTGCTTGCTCGAATACAGTCGAGTAAATCTTGGGATTTTATCCTAGATTTAGACTCTAACTGATCATTGTCTAAGATTTAAATCAATCTGATATGATATCAATCATGATTTCATCCCAATCTTCTCTGTAAGAGACGATTTAAACAAACTAATTAGGGTGGACCCATGCTTCCTGTGCCTATGGTGAGGACTAAGTGCTGCTGTGCTTCTGGGATGACAAGTAGACCGTACTTCTGGAGACGAAAAAACCTCTGTGCTTTCAGGCGATGAGTGGACTTGGCTTCGAATGACGACGAGACTTCTGTGCGTATAGAGCAACTTATGAAGCTGTGTTTCAGGCTACCGGAGTCACTGTGCTGTAGGCGATAAGTAGGCTTGTGCTTCAGGTTGGCGAGGTTACTGTACTTTTAGAGCGACAGGTTGACTTGTATTGGTTGCGATAGGAGTTCCCAAGTCTCTTGTAGAGAAGTGACTTAAGCTTCTGATCCGGAGAAGACGAATGTGCTATGAGAATGGAGATGGAGTGAGCATATCACCATCCTGCGCCTCATACGGACGCAGGTACGTTAATGCACCTCTGAACAGTAAAGGCGTTGGCTACAAGGGGAAGGGTATGACACCCTTGCACGTCTGAGATTGGCGTAGGCAGGTAGCTGCACCTCTGGAGTAAAGACACTGGCTTTTGAAGTAAAATAAGAGGAGGGGGCCTATCCCCATCTTATTTTTGAGGTTGGCGCAGGTAGGTGGCTGCGCCTCTGGCTTGAAGACTCTAGCTTCTGAAGCAAAGAGCAATAAATATTCGCTCTTTTAAGGAGCTTCCCACTTAATTGCGACCATAATATAGGAAGTTCCAAGGGTCTAAGACCAACATTCAAGGTGCTGAGTCTTAGTTTTGTCCCATTAATGCAGAAATTCTGACCATCAGCCATGTGGAGTGCGCTCTAGGCCACTCTCGGTCCTATAAAAGGGGAAGTTCTTCTCTGAAGAGTCGTTGTCTTCTTCTTGGCATCCTTCACTACCATGCGAGATCCGAACTTAACTTCGAGTGGTGAATGGCCTTGTGTAAGTTGGCTGCTGGTTGAGGCTTCTCTCATTTGTAGGATCCACATTCTTATGGAGGAAGTCTGTATAGAATGAGCCATCACTGCCCTTGAGAAGTATACAAATGTCCTTCTTAGGGAGTTCGACTCTGAGCGACGTCTGAGGGATGTGGGAGATCCAAGCCACGGGTTCGAGATTGATTTCTCACCCGATGAATAGCCGGCCGTGCTCTGCTTTGATCTTTGGGAGTAATGGGGCTTCGTCGTGCTGTGATTCTGGGTCTTTCACTGCTTCAGTATATATTGAAGCTCTAGCTTCTCATAGTGACAAGAGGGTTGGCTCTGATGATGCTGTGAGTCAGTGGGGAAGAGACTTTGATGTAGAATGTATATCTCTCTTCTGTCCATGACGATCACACTGTGAAGGTTGCCCATCGAAGACGATCCTTCCCTTATGTTCATAGAAATTTCTATTCTCATTTGTGTAACAAAGACCTTGTAATTGATCCTTATAAATGAGATTCAAGAAAATTCTTTCTTACGTACTTGCAATAAGCCTGTGTAATAGATCCTTGTAGCTACGATCAACAAGAAGAGTGCTTTTTTCTGAACTTTATCCTGAGAATGACTTCGTCCTTAGTTGGTCTGCGCATCTCACTGTCAGCACCTTTGTGATGTTAGGTCGGTAGTGGGGACACTAACCTGTGCCATATGTCATCTGGACCATGGTAGGAAGAGGGCGGGTGACGAGAGCACCCTCATGCGCCTTGCATCAGCTGTAATTTTTCATGCTTCTAGAATACCCCCTTCAAAGTGTCTCGAACTTGGGTCAAGCTCGGGGCACTTTAAAAAAGCATGACACATGTCTCCTCACATTTTGTGTGTGTAGAGGTCATACCCATCACCTCCCGTGGACAGGCTAACGATGTGCTTAGGCTCCAGCATTAAATGCGTTAAGCCGTCTCCTCCTTAAGCGTGATCATGACTCCTTGCATCACATGAACGTTCATCATGACCTTTTTTTCTGAACCATGTCGTCTAAGGAATTTTGTCTTCTCTCGCGAACGTGTCCTTTCTTATAAGTAGGCATTTTGGTGGAGAGAGAACCTTCATGCCTTCATATTTTCTTCAGCAGTCTATGCCAGAGTTCTTCCTTTCTTCAAAACCTTAGCTCTTCGCCATGGCCCCCAAAAGGTCAAAAACCTTAAAAGCTCTTGTGGTTGGCCCCAAAAAGGTGAAGGGAAAGAAGGTTATTTCTGATATTAGCGATTTTGATGAACCTTCGACTGTTAACATAGTGATTCATCCTGATGTGCGCCTGCCCATAGGAGGTATCTACTTCGATCTCCATGCTTTTGTGGGCATCTGCGCTAATGCTTTATATGCTTACCCTTGTCTATATATTTATTTGTTATTTAGTTTTTGTCACCATCCCATTGAGCAAAATCATTTACAACTTTCCTCTCTGTTCATTGGGGATTGACCTCGAACATGAGCTCCTCATCCCTTTTGAACAGTCGGTTACCGCGGATCAACTGAACGGGCGGCTGGAAGAAATACGGGTGCAGACTTCGGCTTACTTATGTCGTATGCTGGACCAAGGAAGGTTAACCCCCTCTCAGGATACTAGTGTAGAGCAGTTAAAGCCCCAATTTCTTCTTGGTGATAGATTAGTCCCGGGAGAGTCAGACCTCTTCTCCCTAAGATTGGAGTGGTTTATCAAGAGTTACAACCTCCTCATGTATATTCCTGAGATCGAGCACAATTTGCCATTGTCAGTCTTCTTCTGTTTTGCCGAAGAACGACGATTGGACTGGGGCTTAACCCCCAGTCAGGTGGGTTTGACCTCGGGCCGAATCCAGGCGGGCGAAGGTTTCGTGGATTAGAGTATTCCTGTGTCTATTCTGGGTAGTTCATCATCCTCTCAACGAGTGTTACTCCCTGGGCATAGGTTCAACGATGTGCCTACTGAATTGTCACAGTCTCGTGCTTTTAGTTTTGCCAACAGACTCTTGGCATCTGACCATAGTTATCCGAAGGGTTCATTTCGTCCCGAAGGATGGATGCAGTTTGATCGAAAGTGGAGCGACCTGACCCGATGGGTGCTGAGTACTTTTAAGGAGGATATTGTACACAGTAAACTTCGTCATGCCATCAGGGGCACTGAATATGGCATTCCTTCCAATCGGTCCTTGTTCCAAGTTTTACTGGAATTGTTTAATTGTGACACCGGGGCCTTCTTTCTACCCTACGGAGAGATATGGCTGGCCCTTCACGAGATGTTTGTCGTTTCCAAGCTACCCTGGGGCAAGAACCCCTATAAAGAGTATTATCCTTACCCAGAAGAGCATAAGGGGCTAGAAGACCAGCACCCTGAGCTAGTAGAGGTGTACGAGGAGTTGCTCCATCATCACCAGGCTTATGTGCGCCAGGATTCCGCTCATGCCTCGCCCTATACGAACGCTTGGAGGCAGTATTTTTTTGGTATCGACCCATCAGCAGGTCGGGCTACCCAACCCTCTATTCGTAGGGCATACAGCCTTGCTGAGATAGAAGACATGGAGGTGAAATCAAAGACACAGCTGCCTTCTGTGGTTGATGAGGAAATCTCTGCTTCTGCGGTCTTTAGTTGCTTCCACCAAAATTCTGTTCCCGTTAGCCGAAAAGCAATGTTAGCAGCCTTTCTGATGATGTGGTTACGGAAAGCTGTGGTCTCCAGAGGCCTAGGATCCGTGGGACGACTAGACAAGGAACTCATCATGCCGGCTGTAAGGTTGGCTTTTGGCCATTCGTTGGCGGTGCTTCCGGCTATGGTCTGCGACCTTCTCAGAGGTCTGAGGGATTTCTTTGGAAGGATTATAATGCCTTCCAGAAGAGGCAACTGATTTTCTCGAGCGAAATTGCCCTACCATTATCTGATGGCTTGGTTAGCTTTACATCATCCAGGACTGATTGCTTCCACTGTCCTAGATGGCGATGATAGCGAAGATGCACTCCTGTACCGTTATCATAAATCGAAGTGGTTCTATGTAGACATCCCGACATGTAGGCAAGTGCTAGGCCGCCCGGATAAATATAGCTTCAACCCGGTCTCGCCTTCTTATGGGGGCCATGGAGCTGGCGAAGAACTTGACGACCGAGCCGGTGCAGATGAGGGCTTGACTTTTGGTGCTTTTTGCTGGCTATTATCTATTCGCCCTTCGTACCTAGTTTATCGGAGCCAGAATAAGGTGTACATGGAGCCTTATCTTCCTAGTCTCTTCGCACGACAGTTTAGCTATGGCCAAACCACTATAGGCAACACTAGCCCCTGTTTAGGGTATAAGGGAAGTTTATTGGACGGTGCCCGTGCTTGAAAGTATTATACCACCGTTTCCACTGGGGCCACGTTCACCTTTCCTGACGTGAATGAAGAACCCTACGTTTTATTCTCTGCCATTAAGTTTTATTACCTGGCTACTCGCTTCTCGCCAGGTTTTGACCAGGAACGGAGCTTCATCGTGGGTACCCAATTTGATCAACTCCAACCGAAGCTAAAGGAAGTGTAGGAGGCTCGCCATGAGTCTTTTTGTAACGCCCCAGTCCTAAAATACATAGGACTAGGAACGTAGACATGCCAACTGTATACATACGAAGTACACTCCATTATATGAAAACCTCGTATAAATACATAAGCTGTAAAATGCAGTAGAACCATAACTAATCTCATCTACACAAAATAAATGAATAAAAGATGTCATATAATCAACTATGAATTGTCATTGGTACATGTAGTTGGGCGGAGACAAATCCACTACCATCTATGGAAAGAAGTACATGATATACAAAAGAATGAATTTGGCGAGCGAAGCGAAGACGATCAAAGGGCAATCATCCTCGAAGGAATATCGATGATCACGGCTAGAGCTAGAACACCTGCGAAAGATAAGAGCACACACCTGGCGAGATAACCAGGTCCTCAGAGGGACGTAACAAGACACATAATATCATGCCATATAAATCGAATAAATATTGCTCAAATAAATAAGTCAATTGAATTATAACATGGTCCAATATACACGTATTGAACTAGCGTACCATCCCCCCAACCAAACAAGGACAGAAGATGGTAAACTAATTCACGGTGACGTATCTTTCCACGCTATGAATCCAATATGGTATCCGGACCCCAACAAGGTTCAATACTTTCTCATCGGAGTAGTAAGTCATACCTACAACCAAACAAGGACAAGATGTGACGAACTATTCCGCGACAAGTTATTGTTCCAAGCCACGGTCAGATACAAGTACCCAAACCAAGAGTACTCATATCTAACGGATAAGGGCGCCTAACCAAATCTAAGTGAATGCAGTTTTAAGAACAGTTCATGGTCACATAACTACCGGGTCAAGTCAAGAAAATACCAATGCAGTACCTCAGTAGCGAGTCACAACATCATATACTATTCCTCAGTATCGAACGAGTCTATAGCATATAGTCTACCTATCGTTCCTCAGTAGCGAGCGAATCTACGATAGATAGGGTGGTAGTCAACTTCCAATCATATTCTTCCCGCCCAATGCCAACTCATAACTGCTAAGTCTTCTAGCATGCAATTCTAATAGCAGTTATTTCCTAACGCACGGCTTATACGTACTGGTGGCCAGCCAATCACGCATGTCCGAGTCCTATATGTGACTCACAACAACGTGGTATAAATGTGTCAAGGCCTATGAATGCAACACATAAGGTGGTCCCTTAAATCTAGGTTTAATGTGTAAGAAAAATAATACATAGCAGGAAATATAACTGAACAGTAAGTTCTAACAGGTTATGCTATGTATCACAGTTTATTTTATATAAAGAAAATAATGAATAATGCATGAAATATGAGCTAAATAAATAAATAGCAAATGGCAAGGTGTCTTTTCTGAGGTCCTTGCTGGTGAAACCGACAATCCCGTTGGATACAGAATAGTCACAGGACTACACATGATGAACTCAGACGATGTGACAAACTTCTAAAATAAAAACCAGAAATAAAATATTCTGGAAAAATTTTGGAAAAAATATATGATGTGTATTTTTCTGTCAGCATTCCGAAACTTCAAACGGTTCGTGATTTCGATTTCTGGTTCTCCCAGAATCTCAAAAATACTAAAACGTGTCAGATTTCGGACAACTGACACTCCACAAATTTTTCTAGAAAATTAAGTTCCGAATTTATGAAAATAAAATTTATATTCAGAAAATATACCTCAATACGATTCCAACAAAAAAATTGGAGGTCAAACGGAGTCCGGAGTTGGAAGTTATGGTCATTCGAAGTTGCTACAACCTTTGAAAATTAAGGCTGAATTTATGACGAAAAAAGAGAGAAATTTTGACAAGGATGGTTTGAAAGATGATTTTATTCATAGATTCAATATATATATATATATATATATATATATATATATATATATATATATATATATATATATATATATATATAATGGCTAGCAATTAGCAAATTATGATAGGATTAGAACTAAATCAATAAGTATGATTATGATTACCAACTAATTTGGATAGGAATATGATTGGTTTAAATAAGAAACGATCTAATTAATGCTAGATATGATTCCAATAGTATAATAATTTCTAATGGATAAATCTTTCCATAAATTTAAATCAAATAAATTATTTAAAAATAAATCAATTTGATTGCAATCCTTTAAATGATCACCATAATAACTTTAAGTATTATTCTATATTATCAAATAATTCAAATCATATGAATCCAAATCCAAATCAAACTCAACATAATAACTTTAAAATAATATCTAATATTTATCAAAATAATTTAAATCAAATAATAAATAAATTATTTAATCAAATAATATTTCAAATCTAGATTAGACAAATCGTAATGCTCCAATTAGTCATCGTAAGTATTTTAAACAATATTTAAATTATCAACATAATTTAAATTATAGTTGATAACCATCAATATAATTTAAATAAATTCAAATATAATTAAATAACTGATTAACATATCAAAATAATACTCGATGTCATCAAATATTATAAAACTTACTTTTATAAATCAAAATCTTTATTTAAAAATAAATAGACAAAAAACCTTTTATCGCTCAATTTTTTTTAAAACCAATTTTTAGAAGACCAAAAATAATAAAAACATATTTTATATTTCAAAAAAAATTTGAGAATATTTTTTTAGAAACATTATTTCAAACCATTAATTTAAAACTAGTTTTTGGTAACAAAAGTAATCACAAAATATCTTTTACAAAATTTCTACGAAAATAACTTTTAAACACGAAATTAAAATATATAGATATAATTAAAAAAATAATTTCGGGAAGATGAGTTACAAATCTACCCACCTTTAAAAATTTCGTACTCGAAATTTAAGGACTACTAGGATAGACGGACTTGGTTGATCGGTAAAAGGATAGTAAGAATTTGTGATAAGAAAAAATAGATGGAAGGGAAAAGAGAATTTTTTTAATGAGAACATTAATCAATTTGGATGAAAAATAGAAGAAGTGAATGGATATGGCTTGATGTGCACGGACACGATGCACAAACACATTTTGGTTGTGGAATTTTGGAGAATAGAAATATATGGATGAGTATCTGCCTATTTATAGGATGTGAAAATTTCCAATTGGATAAGAATTATGAGTAGTTTAAATCCCAAAAGTAGATAATTCGTAATTTAATTTAAAATCAATTAAATCCAAATCCAAATACAAATCCAATTTAAATCTAATTAAAATTTTAGTTTAAAATCAAGTGGGATAAATCAAATTTCAAATATTTAACTATTTAAATAAATTCCTAAATTCAAATCAAGATTTAAATTTCAACAATAATTTTGAAATATATTTTTCCAAAATACTAATAATAATAATTTTGAAAATTATATTATTATTTAAAATAAACTAATAAATAATTACTAAATATAGATGTATGTACAAGTAATATTTACATAATTATACTTTTCTAATATACTATTTTATAGGAAAAATTATTTATTATATAACTGTATAAATGAAAGGCTTTTCATAATTAAAATCATAAACTTGAAAATGATAGCTAGAATAATTATTATCTATATTACTTCAAAATTATAAAAATAGAAAAAATATTTTTCAAAAATATGTACGCTTGCACATATTCGCACTCGTTGAGCAATTACGAAAAACAAAATTTCGCGCGCGACGTACAATGCAACTACGCGACGTACAATATACAAAATAAAAAAATCGGTATCAAATTTATTATAAAAAATATAGTAGACATTTACGGATTTTACATCCTATCCAACTTAAAAGAATTTCGTCCTCGAAATTAAAAATTTGTAGGGGGTGAGAAGGTACAAGGGTATATCGATAAGGAAGTACAGTCAAATCATTGGGCGAGACAAGAAAACGATGTTTAATGAAAACATGCATTAGAGTCGTGATTTCAATAATGGCAAAGATAATCATGGATTAACGCAAGAAGGAAAATGGTTAAGATAACGCGCCATAAGGAATAGTATGGGTTCAAGAAATATAAAATAAATTAGAGACCTTAAGGTTATGGTCTCTTGAGAGTAGGTTAAGGGCACGATTAAGAGAACGAAATAGATTCACTTAAATTAAGCGATTAGAGGGTCTTGATAGGGCCGAGTACTTTAGGAGAAAGATATAGCAACATCGAGTGATAATGGTCATAGTCGATAGGAAGGCTAGAGGAAGTTCTAGTATAATGCCTTCGTCTTTCTAAAATAGGTGAAGGCGAAAGCAATATAGAGTTCGAAGGCGGCGTTATTGAATACGAATACGTGATTCAAAGACGATCGATTAATTTCAAAGGAATTGTCAAGGCAGTCGTGGATGGAATTCTAGAGGGCAAGTTTAGCTATGTCCCCATCCACGTAGAACGATAGATAAAAGCGAACCAAAGTGCACTAGGTTGATCAGACCATTATGTACCGGTTCTGAGTAGACAATACGTTTAGTGGATGCATCCAATAACATATGTCATAAACAAGCTTGATAAAGAATTTAGCTTACAAAAACTAGGCTACATTAGCATCATTAGTTTAGATAGTAAAAATATAGGCACGATGGTAGATGAATAAAAACAAATATGAATAGTCTAAGAGTCATAAGGATCTAAGTCTTGTTTATTCCTATACAATCATTCTACGATTTTATTGACCAAGGCTTGGTTGACCAAATGGGTTAAATCCCTTTAGTCCCTATAGTCTAGACAATCCTATTGTATTCTCCTTAGTGGTCAAGGGTGTGTCAGGTGGGGTATTCTACCCAACTTAAAAGAATGAAGCTAAGGGTGTTTGGGACATCTAACTAGTAGGGTCAATCTCTAGCAAACACGAAGGGAAGATAAGAATAATGATAGAAGGAATCAAGCAAGATACAATTGATGAGTCAAAAGGTAGATAAAATCTAGGAAAGAGGTCAAGTATGTGGATGAGATCCTAGACTTCTAATCCTATACGCAGGCTTGCTTGGTACGGTAAAGTAACCAAACAATTTATCTTGACCTGCATGGGCCACCACAAAAATATGTAACGCCCTAGTCCTAAAATACGTAGGACTAGGAACGTAGATAGGCCAGCTGTATACATACGAAGTACACTCCAATATATGAAAACCTCGTATAAATACATAAGCTATAAAATGCAGTAGAACCATAACTAATCTCATCCACACAAAATAAATGAATAAAAGATGTCATATAATCAACTATGAATTGTCATTGGTACATGTAGTTGGGCGGAGACAAATCTACTACCAACTATGAAAAGAAGTACATGATATACAAAAGAATGAATTTGGCAAGCGAAGCGAAGACGATCAAAGGGCAATCATCCTCGAAGGAATAGCGATGATCACGACTAGAGCTAGAACACCTGTGAAAGACAAGAGCACACACCTGGCGAGGTAACCAGGTCCTCAGAGGGACGTAACAAGACACATAATATCATGCCATATAAACTGAATAAATATTGTTCAAATAAATAAGTCAATTGAATTATAACATGGTCCAATACACACCTATTGAACTAGCGTACCATCCCCCCAACCAAACAAGGACAGGAGATGGTAAACTAATTCACGGTAACGTATCTTTCCACGCTATGAATCCAATATGGTATCCGGACCCCAACAAGGTTCAATACTTTCTCATCGGAGTAGTAAGTCACACCTACAACCAAACAAGGACAAGATGTGACGAACTATTCTGCGACAAGTTATTGTTCCAAGCCACGATCAGATACAAGTACCCAAACCAAGAGTACTCATATCTAACGGATAAAGGCGCCTAACCAAATCTAAGTGAATGCAGTTTTAAGAACAGTTCATGGTCGCATGACTACCGGGTCAAGTCAAGAAAATACCAATGCAGTACCTCAGTAGCGAGTCACAACACCATATACTATTCCTCAGTATCGAGCGAGTCTATAGCATATAGTCTACCTATCGTTCCTCAGTAGCGAGCGAGTCTACGATAGACAGGGTGGTAGTCAACTTCCAATCATATTCTCCCCGCCCAATGCCAACTCATAACTGCTAAGTCTTCTAGCATGCAATTCTAATAGCTGTTACTTTCTAACGCACGGCTTATACGTACTGGTGGCCAGCCAATCACGCATGTCCGAGTCCTATATGTGACTCATAACAACGTGGTATAAATGTGTCAAGTCCTATGAATGCAACACACAAGGTGGTTCCTTAAATCTAGGTTTAATGTGTAAGAAAAATAATACATAGCAGGAAATATAACTGAACAGAAAGTTCTAACAGGTTATGCCATGTATCACAGTTTATTTTGCATAAAGAAAATAATAAATAATGCATGAAATATGAGCTAAATAAATAAATAGCAAATGGCAAGGTGTCTTGCCTGAGGTCCTTGCTAGTGAAACCGACAATCCCGTTGGGTACAGATTAGTCACAGGACTACACACGATGAACTCAGACGATGTGACAAACTTCTAAAATAAAAACCAAAAATAAAATATTCTGGAAAATTTTTGGGAAAAATATATGATGTGTATTTTTCTGTCAGCATTCCGAAACTTCAAACGATTCGTGATTCTGATTTCTGGTTCTCCCAGAATCTCAAAAATACTAAAATGTGTCAGATTTCAGACAATTGACACTCCACAAGTTTTCTAGAAAATTAAGTTCCGAATTTATGAAAATAAAATTTATATTCAGAAAATATACCTCAATACGATTCCAACAAAAAAACTGGAGGTCAAACGAAGTCCGAAGTTAGAAGTTATGGTCATTCGAAGTTGCTACAACCTTTAAAAATTAAGGCTGAATTTATGACGAAAAAAGAGAGAAATTTTGACAAGGATGGTTTGAAAGATGATTTTATTCATAGATTCAATAGATATATATATAATGGCTAGCAATTAGCAAATTATGATAGGATTAGAACTAAATCAATAAGTATGATTATGATTACCAACTAATTTGTATAGGAATAGGATTGGTTTAAATAAGAAACGATCTAATTAATGCTAGATATGATTCCAATAGGATAAGAATTTCTAATGGATAAATCTTCCCATAAATTTAAATCAAATAAATTATTTAAAAATAAATCAATTTGATTGTAATCCTTTAAATGATCACCATAATAACTTTAAGTATTATTCTATATTATCAAATAATTCAAATCATATGAATCCAAATCCAAATCAAACTCAACATAATAACTTTAAAATAATATCCAATATTTATCAAAATAATTTAAATCAAATAATAAATAAATTATTTAATCAAATAATATTTCAAATCTAGATTAGACAAATCGTAATGCTCCAATTAGTCATCGTAAGTATTTTAAACAATATTTAAATTATCAACATAATTTAAATTATAGTTGATAACCATCAATATAATTTAAATAAATTCAAATATAATTAAATAACTGATTAACATATCAAAATAATACTCGATGTCATCAAATATTATAAAACTTACTTTTATAATCAAAATCTTTATTTAAAAATAAATAGACAAAAAACCTTTTATCGCTCAATTTTTTTTAAAACCAATTTTTAGAAGACCAAAAATAATAAAAACATATTTTATATTTCAAAAAAAAATTTGAGAACATTTTTTTTAGAAACATTATTTCAAACCATTAATTTAAAACTAGTTTTTGGTAACAAAAGTAATCACAAAATATCTTTTACAAAATTTCTACGAAAATAACTTTTAAACACGAAATTAAAATATATAGATATAATTAAAAAAAATAATTTCGGGAAGATGAGTTACAAATCTACCCACCTTTAAAAAATTTCGTACTCGAAATTTAAGGACTACTAGGATAGACGGACTTGGTTGATCGGTAAAAGGATAGTAAGAATTTGTGATAAGAAAAAATAGATGGAAGGGAAAAGAGAATTTTTTAATGAGAACATTAATCAATTTGGATGAAAAATAGAAGAAGTGAATGGATATGGCTTGATGTGCACGGACACGATGCACAAACACATTTTGGTTGTGGAATTTTGAAGAATAGAAATATATGGATGAGTATCTGCCTATTTATAGGATGTGAAAATTTCCAATTGGATAAGAATTATGAGTAGTTTAAATCCCAAAAGTAGATAATTCGTAATTTAATTTAAAATCAATTAAATCCAAATCCAAATACAAATCCAATTTAAATCTAATTAAAATTTTAGTTTAAAATCAAGTGGGATAAATCAAATTTCAAATATTTAACTATTTAAATAAATTCCTAAATTCAAATCAAGATTTAAATTTCAACAATAATTTTGAAATATATTTTTCCAAAATACTAATAATAATAATTTTGAAAATTATATTATTATTTAAAATAAACTAATAAATAATTACTAAATATAGATGTATGTACAAGTAATATTTACATAATTATACTTTTCTAATATACTATTTTATAGGAAAAATTATTTATTATATAACTGTATAAATGAAAGGCTTTTCATAATTAAAATCATAAACTTGAAAATGATAGCTAGAATAATTATTATCTATATTACTTCAAAATTATAAAAATAGAAAAAATATTTTTCAAAAATATGTACGCTTGCACATATTCGCACTCGTTGAGCAATTACGAAAAACAAAATTTCGCGCGCGACGTACAATGCAACTACGCGACGTACAATATACAAAATAAAAAAATCGGTATCAAATTTATTATAAAAAATATAGTAGACATTTACGAATTTTACATCCTATCCAACTTAAAAGAATTTCGCCCTCGAAATTAAAAATTTGTAGGGGGTGAGAAGGTACAAGGGTATATCGATAAGGAAGTACAGTCAAATCATTGGGCGAGACAAGAAAACGATGTTTAATGAAAACATGCATTAGAGTCGTGATTTCAATAATGGCGAAGATAATCATGGATTAACGCAAGAAGGAAAATGGTTAAGATAACGCGCCATAAGGAATAGTATGGGTTCAAGAAATATAAAATAAATTAGAGACCTTAAGGTTATGGTCTCTTGAGAGTAGGTTGAGGGCACGATTAAGAGAACGAAATAGATTCACTTAAATTAAGCGATTAGAGGGTCTTGATAGGGCCGAGTACTTTAGGAGAAAGATATAGCAACATCGAGTGATAATGGTCATAGTCGATAGGAAGGCTAGAGGAAGTTCTAGTATAATGCCTTCGTCTTTCTAAAATAGGTGAAGGCGAAAGCAATATAGAGTTCGAAGGCGGCGTTATTGAATACGAATACGTGATTCAAAGACGATCGATTAATTTCAAATGAATTGTCAAGGCAGTCGTGGATGGAATTCTAGAGGGCAAGTTTAGCTATGTCCCCATCCACGTAGAACGATAGATAAAAGCGAACCAAAGTGCACTAGGTTGATCAGACCATCATGTACCGGTTCTGAGTAGACAATACGTTTAGTGGATGCTTCCAATAACATATGTCATGAACAAGCTTGATAAAGAATTTAGCTTACAAAAACTAGGCTACATTAGCATCATTAGTTTAGATAGTAAAAATATAGGCACGATGGTAGATGAATAAAAACAAATATGAATAGTCTAAGAGTCATAAGGATCTAAGTCTTGTTTATTCCTATACAATCATTCTACGATTTTATTGACCAAGGCTTGGTTGACCAAATGGGTTAAATCCCTTTAGTCCCTATAGTCTAGACAATCCTATTTGTATTCTCCTTAGTGGTCAAGGGTGTGTCAGGTGGGGTATTCTACCCAACTTAAAAGATTGAAGCTAAGGGTGTTTGGGACATCTAACTAGTAGGGTCAATCTCTAGCAAACACGAAGGGAAGATAAGAATAATGATAGAAGGAATCAAGCAAGATACAATTGATGAGTCAAAAGGTAGATAAAATCTAGGAAAGAGGTCAAGTATGTGGATGAGATCCTAGACTTCTAATCCTATACGCAGGCTTGCTTGGTACGGTAAAGTAACCAAACAATTTATCTTGACCTGCATGGGCCACCACAAAAATATGTAACGCCCTAGTCCTAAAATACGTAGGACTAGGAACGTAGATAGGCCAGCTGTATACATACGAAGTACACTCCAATATATGAAAACCTCGTATAAATACATAAGCTATAAAATGCAGTAGAACCATAACTAATCTCATCCACACAAAATAAATGAATAAAAGATGTCATATAATCAACTATGAATTGTCATTGGTACATGTAGTTGGGCGGAGACAAATCTACTACCAACTATGAAAAGAAGTACATGATATACAAAAGAATGAATTTGGCAAGCGAAGCGAAGACGATCAAAGGGCAATCATCCTCGAAGGAATAGCGATGATCACGACTAGAGCTAGAACACCTGTGAAAGACAAGAGCACACACCTGGCGAGGTAACCAGGTCCTCAGAGGGACGTAACAAGACACATAATATCATGCCATATAAATTGAATAAATATTGTTCAAATAAATAAGTCAATTGAATTATAACATGGTCCAATACACACCTATTGAACTAGCGTACCATCCCCCCAACCAAACAAGGACAGGAGGTAAACTAATTCACGGTAACGTATCTTTCCACGCTATGAATCCAATATGGTATCCGGACCCAACAAGGTTCAATACTTTCTCATCGGA
This sequence comes from Iris pallida, assembly GCA_029216955.1. Lineage (NCBI taxonomy): Eukaryota > Viridiplantae > Streptophyta > Magnoliopsida > Asparagales > Iridaceae > Iris > Iris pallida. The sequence continues at coordinate 7,575,765 of JANAVB010034419.1, forward strand.
GTAGTAAGTCACACCTACAACCAAACAAGGACAAGATGTGAACTATTCTGCGACAAGTTATTGTTCCAAGCCACGATCAGATACAAGTACCCAAACCAAGAGTACTCATATCTAACGGATAAGGCGCCTAACCAAATCTAAGTGAATGCAGTTTTAAGAACAGTCATGGTCGCATGACTACCGGGTCAAGTCAAGAAAATACCATGCAGTACTCAGTAGCGAGTCACAACACCATATACTATTCCTCAGTATCGAGCGAGTCTATAGCATATAGTCTACTATCGTTCCTCAGTAGCGAGCGAGTCTACGATAGACAGGGTGGTAGTCAACTTCCAATCATATTCTCCCGCCATGCCACTCAACTATACTGCTAAGTTCTTCTAGCATGCAATTCTAATAGCTGTTACTTTCTAACGCACGGCTTAGACGTACTGGTGGCAGCCAATCACGCATGTCCGAGTCCTATATGTGACTCATAACAACGTGGTATAAATGTGTCAAGTCCTATGAATGCAACACACAAGGTGGTTCTTAAATCAGGTTTAATTGTGTAAGAAAAATAATACATAGCAGGAAATATAACTGAACAGAAAGTTCTAACAGGTTATGCCATGTATCACAGTTTATTTGGCATAAAGAAAATAATAAATAATGCATGAAATATAGCTAAATAAATAAATAGCAAATGGCAAGTGTCTTGCCTGAGGTCCTTGCTAGTGAACCGCAATCCCGTTGGGTACAGATTAGTCAGGACTACACACGATGAACTCAGACGATGTGACAAACTTCTAAAATAAAAACCAAAAATAAATATTCTGGAAAATTTTTGGGAAAAATATATGATGTGTATTTTTCTGTCAGCATTCCGAAACTTCAAACGATTCGTGATTCTGATTTCTGGTTCTCCCAGAATCTCAAAAATACTAAAATGTGTCAGATTTCAGACAATTGACACTCCACAAGTTTTCTAGAAAATTAAGTTCCGAATTTATGAAAATAAAATTTATATTCAGAAAATATACCTCAATACGATTCCAACAAAAAAACTGGAGGTCAAACGAAGTCCGAAGTTAGAAGTTATGGTCATTCGAAGTTGCTACAACCTTTAAAAATTAAGGCTGAATTTATGACGAAAAAAGAGAGAAATTTTGACAAGGATGGTTTGAAAGATGATTTTATTCATAGATTCAATAGATATATATAATGGCTAGCAATTAGCAAATTATGATAGGATTAGAACTAAATCAATAAGTATGATTATGATTACCAACTAATTTGTATAGGAATAGGATTGGTTTAAATAAGAAACGATCTAATTAATGCTAGATATGATTCCAATAGGATAAGAATTTCTAATGGATAAATCTTCCCATAAATTTAAATCAAATAAATTATTTAAAAATAAATCAATTTGATTGTAATCCTTTAAATGATCACCATAATAACTTTAAGTATTATTCTATATTATCAAATAATTCAAATCATATGAATCCAAATCCAAATCAAACTCAACATAATAACTTTAAAATAATATCCAATATTTATCAAAATAATTTAAATCAAATAATAAATAAATTATTTAATCAAATAATATTTCAAATCTAGATTAGACAAATCGTAATGCTCCAATTAGTCATCGTAAGTATTTTAAACAATATTTAAATTATCAACATAATTTAAATTATAGTTGATAACCATCAATATAATTTAAATAAATTCAAATATAATTAAATAACTGATTAACATATCAAAATAATACTCGATGTCATCAAATATTATAAAACTTACTTTTATAAATCAAAATCTTTATTTAAAAATAAATAGACAAAAAATCTTTTATCGCTCATTTTTTTTAAAACCAATTTTTAGAAGACCAAAATAATAAAAACATATTTTTATTTAAAAAAATTGAGAAATTTTTTTAGAACATTATTTCAAACCATTAATTTAAAACTAGTTTTTGGTAACAAAAGTAATCAAAATATCTTTTACAAATTTCTACGAAATAACTTTTAAACACGAAATTAAAATATATAGATATAATTAAAAAAAAATAATTTCGGGAAGATGAGTTACAAATCTACCCACCTTTAAAAAATTTCGTACTCGAAATTTAAGGACTACTAGGATAGACGGACTTGGTTGATCGGTAAAAAGGATAGTAAGAATTTGTGATAAGAAAAAATAGATGGAAGGGAAAAGAGAATTTTTTTAATGAGAACATTAATCAATTTGGATGAAAATAGAAGAAGTGAATGGATATGGCTTGATGTGCACGGACACGATGCACAAACACATTTTGGTTGTTGAATTTTGAAGAATAGAAATATATGATATCTGCCTATTTATAGGATGTGAAAATTTCCAATTGGATAAGAATTATGAGTAGTTTAAATCCCAAAAGTAGATAATTCGTAATTTAATTTAAAATCAATTAAATCCAATCCAATACAAATCCAATTTAAATCTAATTAAAATTTTAGTTTAAAATCAAGTGGGATAAATCAAATTTCAATATTAACTATTTAAATAAATCCTAAATTCAAATCAAGATTTAAATTTCAACAATAATTTTGAAATATATTTTTCCAAAATACTAATAATAATAATTTTGAAATTATATTATTATTTAAAATAAACTAATAAATAATTACTAAATATAGATGTATGTACAAGTAATATTTACATAATTATACTTTTCTAATATACTATTTTATAGGAAAATATTTATTATATAACTGTATAAATGAAAGGCTTTTCATAATTAAATCATAAACTTGAAAATGATAGCTAGAATAATTTATCTATATTACTTCAAAATTATAAAATAGAAAAATATTTTCAAAAATATGTACGCTTGCACATATTCGCACTCGTTGAGCAATTACGAAAAACAAAATTTCGCGCGCGACGTACAATGCAACTACGCGACGTACATATACAAAATAAAAAAATCGGTATCAAATTATTATAAAAAATATAGTAGACATTTACGTTTTACATCCTATCCAACTTAAAAGAATTTCGCCCTCGAAATTAAAAATTTGTAGGGGGTGAGAAGGTACAAGGGTATATCGATAAGGATACAGTCAATCATTGGGCGAGACAAGAAACGATGTTTAATGAAAACATGCATTAGATCGTGATTTCAATAATGGCGAAGATAATCATGGATTAACGCAAGAAGGAAAATGGTTAAGATAACGCGCCATAAGGAATAGTATGGGTTCAAGAAATATAAAATAATTAGAGACCTTAAGGTTATGGTCTCTTGAGAGTAGGTTGAGGGCACGATTAAGAGAACGAAATAGATTCACTTAAATTAAGCGATTAGAGGGTCTTGATAGGGCCGAGTACTTTAGGAGAAAGATATAGCAACATCGAGTGATAATGGTCATAGTCGATAGGAAGGCTAGAGGAAGTTCTAGTATAATGCCTTCGTCTTTCTAAAATAGGTGAAGGCGAAAGCAATATAGAGTTCGAAGGCGGCGTTATTGAATACGAATACGTGATTCAAAGACGATCGATTAATTTCAAAGGAATTGTCAAGGCAGTCGTGGATGGAATTCTAGAGGGCAAGTTTAGCTATGTCCCCATCCACGTAGAACGATAGATAAAAGCGAACCAAAGTGCACTAGGTTGATCAGACCATCATGTACCGGTTCTGAGTAGACAATACGTTTAGTGGATGCTTCCAATAACATATGTCATGAACAGCTTGATAAAGAATTTAGCTTACAAAAACTAGGCTACATTAGCATCATTAGTTTAGATAGTAAAAATATAGGCACGATGGTAGATGAATAAAAACAAATATGAATAGTCTAAGAGTCATAAGGATCTAAGTCTTGTTTATTCCTATACAATCATTCTACGATTTTATTGACCAAGGCTTGGTTGACCAAATGGGTTAAATCCCTTTAGTCCCTATAGTCTAGACAATCCTATTTGTATTCTCCTTAGTGGTCAAGGGTGTGTCAGGTGGGGTATTCTACCCAACTTAAAAGATTGAAGCTAAGGGTGTTTGGGACATCTAACTAGTAGGGTCAATCTCTAGCAAACACGAAGGGAAGATAAGAATAATGATAGAAGGAATCAAGCAAGATACAATTGATAAGTCAAACGGTAGATAAAATCTAGGAAAGAGGTCAAGTATGTGGATGAGATCCTAGACTTCTAATCCTATACGCAGGCTTGCTTGGTACGGTAAAGTAACCAAACAATTTATCTTGACCTGCATGGGCCACCACAAAAACATGTAACGCCCCAGTCCTAAAATACGTAGGACTAGGAACGTAGACAGGCCAGCTGTATACATACGAAGTACACTCCAATATATGAAAACCTCGTATAAATACATAAGCTATAAAATGCAGTAGAACCATAACTAATCTCATCCACACAAAATAAATGAATAAAAGATGTCATATAATCAACTATGAATTGTCATTGGTACATGTAGTTGGGCGGAGACAAATCTACTACCAACTATGAAAAGAAGTACATGATATACAAAAGAATGAATTTGGCAAGCGAAGCGAAGACGATTAAAGGGCAATCATCCTCGAAGGAATAGCGATGATCACGACTAGAGCTAGAACACCTGCGAAAGACAAGAGCACACACCTGGCGAGGTAACCAGGTCCTCAGAGGGACGTAACAAGACACATAATATCATGCCATATAAACTGAATAAATATTGCTCAAATAAATAAGTCAATTGAATTATAACATGGTCCAATACACACCTATTGAACTAGCGTACCATTCCCCCAACCAAACAAGGACAGGAGATGGTAAACTAATTCACGGTAACGTATCTTTCCACGCTATGAATCCAATATGGTATCCGGACCCCAACAAGGTTCAATACTTTCTCATCGGAGTAGTAAGTCACACCTACAACCAAACAAGGACAAGATGTGACGAACTATTCTGCGACAAGTTATTGTTCCAAGCCACGATCAGATACAAGTACCCAAACCAAGAGTACTCATATCTAACGGATAAAGGTGCCTAACCAAATCTAAGTGAATGCAGTTTTAAGAACAGTTCATGGTCGCATGACTACGGGTCAAGTCAAGAAATACCAATGCAGTACCTCAGTAGCGAGTCACAACACCATATACTATTCCTCAGTATCGAGCGAGTCTATAGCATATAGTCTACCTATCGTTCCTCAGTAGCGAGCGAGTCTACGATAGACAGGGTGGTAGTCAACTTCCAATCATATTCTCTCCGCCCAATGCCAACTCATAACTGCTAAGTCTTCTAGCATGCAATTCTAATAGCTGTTATTTTCTAACGCACGGCTTATACGTACTGGTGGCCAGTCAATCATGCATGTCCGAGTCCTATATGTGACTCATAACAACGTGGTATAAATGTGTCAAGTCCTATGAATGCAACACACAAGGTGGTTCCTTAAATCTAGGTTTAATGTGTAAGAAAAATAATACATAGCAGGAAATATAACTGAACAGTAAGTTCTAACAGATTATGCCATGTATCACAGTTTATTTTGCATAAAGAAAATAATAAATAATGCATAAAATATGAGCTAAATAAATAAATAGCAAATGGCAAGGTGTCTTGCCTGAGGTCCTTGCTAGTGAAACCGACAATCCCGTTGGGTACAGATTAGTCACAGGACTACACACGATGAACTCAGACGATGTGACAAACTTCTAAAATAAAAACCAAAAATAAAATATTCTGGAAAATTTTTGGGAAAAATATATGATGTGTATTTTTCTGTCAGCATTCCGAAACTTCAAACGATTCGTGATTCTAATTTCTGGTTCTCCCAGAATCTAAAAATACTAAAATGTGTCAGATTTCGGACAATTGACACTCCACAAGTTTTCTAGAAAATTAAGTTCCGAATTTATGAAAATAAAATTTATATTCAGAAAATATACCTCAATACGATTTCAACAAAAAACTGGAGGTCAACGAAGTCCGAAGTTAGAAGTTATGGTCATTCGAAGTTGCTACAACCTTTGAAAATTAAGGCTGAATTTATGACGAAAAAAAGAGAGAAATTTTGACAAGGATGGTTTGAAAGATGATTTTATTCATAGATTCAATAGATATATATATAATGGCTAGCAATTAGCAAATTATGATAGGATTAGAACTAAATCAATAAGTATGATTATGATTACCAACTAATTTGTATAGGAATAGGATTGGTTTAAATAAGAAACGATCTAATTAATGCTAGATATGATTCCAATAGGATAAGAATTTCTAATGGATAAATCTTCCCATAAATTTAAATCAAATAAATTATTTAAAAATAAATCAATTTGATTGTAATCCTTTAAATGATCACCATAATAACTTTAAGTATTATTCTATATTATCAAATAATTCAAATCATATGAATCCAAATCCAAATCAAACTCAACATAATAACTTTAAAATAATATCCAATATTTATCAAAATAATTTAAATCAAATAATAAATAAATTATTTAATCAAATAATATTTCAAATCTAGATTAGACAAATCGTAATGCTCCAATTAGTCATCGTAAGTATTTTAAACAATATTTAAATTATCAACATAATTTAAAGTATAGTTGATAACCATCAAGATAATTTAAATAAATTCAAATATAATCAAATAACTAATTAACATATCAAAATAATACTCGATGTCATCAAATATTATAAAACTTACTTTTATAAATAAAAATCTTTATTTAAAAATAAATAGACAAAAAACCTTTTATCGCTCAATTTTTTTTTAAAACCAATTTTTAGAAGACCAAAAATAATAAAAACATATTTTATATTTAAAAAAAATTTGAGAACATTTTTTTTAGAAACATTATTTCAAACCATTAATTTAAAACTAGTTTTGGTAACAAAAGTAATCACAAAATATCTTTTACGAAATTTCTACAAAAATTACTTTTAAACACGAAATTAAAATATATAGATATAATTAAAAAATAATTTCGGGAAGATGAGTTACAAATCTACCCACCTTTAAAAATTTTCGTACTCGAAATTTAAGGACTACTAGGATAGACGGACTTGGTTGATCGGTAAAAGGATAGTAAGAATTTGTGATAAGAAAAAATAGTTGGAAGGGAAAAGAGAATTTCTTTAATGAGAACATTAATCAATTTGGATAAAAAATAGAAGAAGTGAATGGATATGGCTTGATGTGCACGGACACGATGCACAAACACATTTTGGTTGTGGATTTTTGGAGAATAGAAATATATGGATGAGTATCTGCCTATTTATAGGATGTGGGAATTCCCAATTGGATAAGAATTAGGAGTAGTTAAAATCCCAAAAATAGATAATTCATAATTTAATTTAAAATCAATTAAATCCAAATCCAAATCCAAATCCAATTTAAATCTAATTAAATTTTTAGTTTAAAATCAAATGGGATAAATCAAATTTCAAATATTTAACTATTTAAATAAATCCCTAAATTCAAATCAAGATTTAAATTGCCACAATAATTTCGAAATATATTTTTTCAAAATACTAATAATAATAATTTTGAAAATTATATTATTATTTAAAATAAACTAATAAATAATTACTAAATATAGATGTATGTACAAGTAATATTTACATAATTATACTTTTCTAATATACTATTTTATAGGAAAAATTATTTATTATATAACTGTATAAATGAAAGGCTTTTCATAATTAAAATCATAAACTTGAAAATGATAGCTAGAATAATTATTATCTATATTACTTCAAAATTATAAAAATAGAAAAAATATTTTTCAAAAATATGTACGCTTGCACATATTCGCACTCGTTGAGCAATTACGAAAAATAAAACTTCGCGCACGACGTACAATGCAACTACGCGACGTACAATATACAAAATAAAAAAAATCGGTATCAAATTTATTATTAAAAATATAGTAGAAATTTAGGGGTTTTACACTTCTATTGCTTTAGACAATTCTCAAGAGCGACGGGAGGATGAAATGCCCTTGAGCGTCCTAATGAAACGTCCCCTTTTGCCGTCTTCAAATGCTCCTGCCCATAAGAAGGTGAAGTGGATGGCTTCGTGGAGGGGTCCTCTATGGCGTGGCGCTCCTTCCGTTGCCTCAGCTTTTTAGGTCCTATTCTGGCCTTGAATCATTATCTGCGGCATATATATATATAAATCTTCTTACTTCCCTTTATTCTGCTGGCATAGGTGCAAGGGATACTCGAGCAACTAAGGAATCTTTCGACCAAGGAAAGGGTCATACCCTTGGGTCAGATGAGACCCCTTTTTTAGTTTCCCGTGATAATCCAGCCCCTGCGAGTACTCGTGCGGCAATACCCGGGGTTGGCCTGTTCTTTCCAGAAGGATCCACGTCGGTACCTACGCCGAGGATAGCTCAAGTCCCTGAAGACGTCGGATGTACTTCTACTAATGTCTTTCGGGACTCCCCTTCCTCCATCGGTGAGAAGGGGTCCGTATTGGATGAGTTGCCCATAGCATTCATCCTTCCTCGATCTCGTGTGGAAGTTGAAGAGGCTGCCGAGGGCTCAGCGACGGATATCGTTGATGAGTTTGCCCGTCGAGGCGATACGATCTTCGACAGGCCCCTTGTGGCAGCTCTAGTCAATCTTGCTACTCCTGACAGCAGCATCGGTGAGCCAACCGATGGGACCTCCGAGCACTCGAGGGAAACGATAGAATCGAGTGAGGGGGGGTGGCGCCTGTTTTAGTGGAGGATTTCCTTCCCGGGACTTCATTTGGGTTTACTGATAGAGTTTCTTCTGAGATCCCTGTTGAGGGGGTCATGCAAGAATCGATCATTGCGGCCTCTACTGAGGGGCCAGTTATAGGGACTGATGAATCGGCGATCCCTGCGATTCGACAGACTCTAATCGGCATAGCTAAGGGGTCTGTTGAGGAGCCCATCGAACATCATCTGCGGTTGGGTTTTGTTCTTGCTCTATCCCTCTCTTCGGTACTTATGACTATACTTCCTGCTTTGACTGTACCTCCTGGACCTGAGCGGGCTGTTCTCTCTGCTCCGGAATATTTTACTTCAGATTCTCCGATGACCGCTATGAGTCAGGCCGATAAAGAATATTATGCCAAGCTCCTGCTGAGCACCCTCCGTGACACTTTGAGTCATGGTATAGAGAGCGCTTTGCATGGTCAACCCCTAGCTGGGTAGGTGCGGAACCTAGTAGAAGGCCAGTTGGCACTGCTGCGCATCCATCCCAAATATGGTGCGCAGGTTGCGATTGTGAGAGGCTTACTGGATGATCTAGACGCCATTACTTTGGAACATCAGGGCCTTTATGACAATCTGCCAACCTTAGTCGCGACAGAACTAGAGAAGATAGCCTATAAAGAATCCCGCCAAGAGCAGATGTGCAAGGCTTTTTCTGATCGACTTGTAGAAGTCGAATCAAAGATTGTCGAGCTGGCCGATTCTGAAGGGGCTTAAGTTTGCCGTCGCACAACCATGGAGGAGCACTGCAGAGACCTTCGTGAATAGATCCGAAAGCTGACGGATGCCCTGACCCTTGCTGAGGGTGATCTAAAGGAATCAGATAACCAGGGAGAAGTCCTTTACCAATGTTCGGAGGCTCTAACTCAAGCGAGGGCGGATATCGACACCCGTCAGGCCGAATTGGCTCTTGTACGTCAGGCTTGGACCCCTATCGGAGATGAGACTGCCAGATGATGGAAGATCGATATGAGGGCCAGCGTATGGATCGCACAACGGAGGGCTCATCTAATGAGCCGGCTGGAAGACCTTCAGGACCAGTCTTCCCAATTTTGATTTCCTGCTTCTTTTTGTCCTTCAACTTGTGAGGGATCATATGCGTATTTTGTAATAGAAAATATTGTCTTCTTTGTATTTAGAGTTTCTGTTTTCTTTTTCTGTTTTGTCCTTCATCACGGTGTGGATCCTGTATGAGGGTGAGAATTCCCTCAGGGGGAATAATTCCCCTGGGGACAAGGTGTTTTCTCAGAGGTTATGTGGACATGGCAAACATGAAAGTTTTTGCTAGATATACTTTTCTTACTCAGAGGTGATATTGACATGGTAAAGATAGACTCTTATGAGGTATAGAACGACTCAGAGGTAATATGGACGTGAAGGGTTCTATAGATGACGATTATGGGGAATCGTCAGGGAAAGGGGGCGTTGCTCAGAGGTTATATGGACATGGCAAGCATCCTTCTTCCTAGAATAATAGTTCAGAGGTAATATATACATGACCATTTTTTTCTTAGGGAGTTATGACAACTTTGGGGTTATCATAACGGGGTGACTACTCAGAGGTAATATGGACATGGTAGACAAGATGTAGAATAACACTTCAGATGTAATATAGATGTAAAATATTTTCTAAAGTTTATGACAGCTTACAACTATTATGGAGGAGGTGACTACTTAGAGGTAGAGAGTACATGGTAGACACGTCTTAGGATAACATTTCAGAAGCGACGTCATGAAATATTCCCGAGAGATTCACGATGATTACAGGTTCATCGTGTCGGAAGCCTGGTCCGGATGGAACCTCATGACTCCGTCTTAAGGCATGGAGAACAGGACGAGCCCTTGAGCGTTACTCCGTGCTGGCGGAAGGTTGACTACTTCCATCGGTGCCTTTAGAACAGGGATGATGCCATCTTGTACCTCTATGGCTGGAAAACTCTCGAACTGGAGAGTAACCATGTTGGCCGTGAAAGTCTTCTATTCGTAATCCAACGATATGACATAGGCGTTAATGAGGTGCTAAATTTGCCCCTTCAACACATAGCAGTCCTGTATTTAGTGATGGACGTACTGGTGTTAATGGTAGTACTTGGGATGGTCCACCTTTTATACTTTATCAGGACGTCTGGGTGCTGGGATGGACAGTTTTCCACAGACTTAGGATTTGCAGCAGCTGAACCTTTGGAGATGTTGGCGATCATGGCTTGCTTGCCTTTTCCGTCTTTAGGGTTGTTGCTGGACGAGCGTCTCCCCTTGTCTTCGGTTGCAGAAAAGTATAGTCCCAGGAGTTGCACATCCTGGACTTTCCTTTGTGCGGCATCCGTCTCTATGATGAAAGGAATCCACTCCGTGTAGGGAGCACTGTGCCACAATTTTATAGCGGACAACATATTCTTGCGGCAGGAGTCCATAAGCATAGGTTCGGGCATGCCGGGTGGTAATCTTAGGGCTGCCTGGCGGAAGCGCTCGATGTATGCACGGACAGGCTCTTTCTCCCTCTAGACAATTTCTATGAGGGTCGATATGGTCATATCCATGCCTCCTTCGTAGAATCGGTCCACGAACCGAGTCTTCAGGTCTTCAAATGACGAGATGCAGTCGTCCGGAGGACTGCAGAATGACTCATAGGCTACCCCATGTAGGGTTCCTATGAACATGTTGGACAGGAGGGCGTCATCCTTTGGCAGGTGCCCCATTACTGAGGCAAAATACCTCAAGTATTGTCGGGGAGACCTCTTCCCTTTATAAGGTGTAAGCGTCTGCAGATTATATTTGGGAGGATAGACAACATTGTACCACTCGGCATGGTATGGCTGCCGGATCCCCATCTTCTGAAGCGTTGCTTACTTCTCCTTGGTATCATGACGAGCATACAGCTCCTTGATGGCCTGCTGTATCTCGACTGGCGTTGCGGAGCCTGTAGCCGAAGGAGTAGATGAGGATGGTTCTGCCTGATTGGCAGTAGGCAACCTGATGGATTCGTTATTGGTTGGCGGATCACGTGCAGGTGTAGAGGTAGCGGGGGCCATGCTATTTTTGAGGTCAATTATGACCGAGGACAGGGTCTTCATGGTGTCCGTCAGCGTATCTAACTTCGTCTCGAGGACTTCGATACGTCTGAAGCTTCGTTGTTGTCTTCCTCATTGCCATCGGCCATGAACGCAGACCGAGTATGAGGGTAACTCAAAGGAGCCGTAGATCCCTCACTTTCTGGCTCAGACGCCTGAGTCTCGCTGCCCTGAGGATATACCGTAAGATTATGATCTTCTTTGGACTCAGTATGGTTGCTACCCCCGGTCTGGTGACTGGCTGCGCCAATGGAGACATCTGTGTCGTATTGTGCCTCGTCAGATTGGAACACAGGGTTATCGTGCATGGTAGGAGGCTGGCTACCCCCAGTTTTTGACAAGGCACCCAATGCAGATTTGGAACGAGTACCTTAGAATACACCCGCATCGGGTACCTTAGCTTTACCGTTCTCTGACTTTCTCTTCGGTTTGGCAACCGATATGGAAGGATTCTGGAAGGGCTTCTTGAAAGCTCTGGGACCCTGCGCCGCGTGGCATGTGGCGATGTGGGGATCATCTTCTCTATGGCTCATCGATCCCCTGTTAGGCCTCTGGCGTGGAGTCGGCGTGGAGTCGACGTGGAGTAGAGTCTCTAGAAGACGGAATGCCTGCTCGATGATAGCGCAGCCGTCTGCTGACAACGACAGTTGATGGTAATCTGGGTACAAGAGTGCCTTGATTTGGGCACGTCTTGTGCCACAGATTCTTTTTCCGCTTGGGAGAGGGTTGGATATTCTGTTGCAGCACTCCCATTGTAATGCAGGGAAGCTGCATGTAAGCACGGTCAAAGCGGGTCTGACGAGAAAGCCTCCTGTCGCTCCTGCGGGAATACTGCTCGCGTGGCTCCCTCTCCGTGGGATGCACACCCTGGCTTGGCTTACGTATTGGGGTACCCCAGTGGAAGGAAGATTCGACTGGATGAGGCGTCGGAGCGCGAGAGCCGTTCTTGTGTAGCTTTCCATCGGCTGTGCGTGTTACTATCAACACGGGCTTCTAGTCTGCCGCTGGTGTCACATGCTTGATGTACGAAGTGTGAGCCACCTGGGATCTTTTTCTACTACCCCAGCGGGCGAGTAGTATTCAGAGTCCGCCAAAGGTTTACCTGAAGGGAAAGCGATTCTGTCAAAGACAGATCTCCATACCGACAATACCCCCGTCGTGAGGGGTTGGACTGGTGTGCGCATTCTTTGGCATCGTTCCTTCGTCAGATCAACCATGGAACCACCATCTTCCTCGCCATGCTTTCTCGGGAAGGTAATCGGGTGAGAGGATAAGGCTGTAGCAACCGGGATCTTCTTTGTGGCATTGACGTTGAGGGGGTCATGAGATGCAGTTCCCGTTATTGTGCTGCTGGCTGTAGCCGTCTTAGGCCTCCAGACACGTCGAGTCTTCTTCGGTTGTATGAACCGCTTCGAAGCCTTTGACTTTTCATTAGAGAGGAGATCTTCAAAAGCATGCTGGTCGAAGCGTACGACCAGCATGTCTTGAGAAGCTCCTGTCACGACCCGCACCCAGTGTAAGGGCACGAGAAGTCGGTCCGTCCAGCCTACGCCGCAGTATCGGCGGTAGAACGCTGTCCTAGGTCACAACATCTAGCAATAACCATACATGTACAATAGTACACACTCCAAAAGGAAGAACAATATAAAGGTACAACTCAATCACAACATCTAAGATGGAATAAGGAGAAAAGATGTAAAGATAAGATAAAAGAAATAATCTCCAACCAGCTACAAATGAGAGTAAAAATCTGAATATACAAATATCTGTCAATATCCAGAAACTGAAAGTACATGAAATAAGACAACTAGTGAGAAGCTAGTCTAGAGATCTAATCTAGTCAATAGGCAAGTCCTCAGCAACTGTAGGATCCTCCTGAGGGTCCAAGTCACCGGTGTCATCTAAGCCTGTGCCATAATATGTAGGACAGAACTTTTCCTCATCACCTGTAATATTTTTAACAGTCCAATCAGGACGGAAACGTGTACAATACATCTCACGCAGTTCATATCTTGACAGGAAATATAAAGCATGTGATAGGCTAAGATACATGAAACGCTGTAAGAAATAAGCATTAAAAGAAGAGAGAAACTGATAAACAAAACTATCTATATATGATAATAGAGAACTGTAAGTGACTATGTGATTTAGAGTATAAGATAGACATGTGAATGGCTTGATTTGCACATGATTACACTAAAGAGTTTGTACATGATTACACTACTTTGGAATTGTTCACATGACTATTTCTACTCCCCTATGCCCCAATCAATACACAAGGATCTAGACAGGTTATGTTATTATACATGATAGTTTATACATGAAGCTCATGAGATCATGAGAGTACATGAGAGCACATGAGTATACATGAATAATAAGAGTCCATAAATACATGATGTTCGTGAAAAGCACATGACACGATGTATTCGATGCACCTGAGAGGGATAACATCTCATGTAAAGATCCATATAGTACTAATCCGTGATAATGTCGTGTCAGCATCGAGTAAATTAAACTATGCCAAGATTTAATTTCTAACATGTATGAAACGGTTAGAGAATGTACTCGCCTGATATCCTGGCTGTCTGATGAGAATATGAGTCTGAGCTGGAGTATCTGAGTCCTATTTAGAGCAACACATGTCACAACATGTCCAGAATGGTAATATTGAACTTTATAATGCATTCTACATGATTCTAGGTCCTTCTAGGTCAAAGTCAACCCTTGGTCAACTCTGGTCAACTTATAAAGTCAAGCTAGGTTAACTAAGCCAAATCCTAGTCCAACAAGTCTCACTAGGCCTAACCAAGCCTATACTAGCAAACAAGTACAACCACAAGCACAAATACCAAATGTAACACACACAAAGTATATATAGATACTAATATATATATCACACCTATAAGCTATTGCCCATAACATACAACTACTATATATATATATATATATATATATATATATATTTATATATATATATATATATATATATATATATATATATATATATACATTCATTTTCATTCACATTATTATATTTACATATACATATATAGGTAGGTGGGTGTCAATAGAGTATATAGTGTTAGTGTCAACAAGTGTCAATGGTGTATGTGTCAAGGTGAATGTGTATAGTGTCACATGTACATAGTGCCAAGCATAGTGAGGTGTAACATGTGAATAGTGTCATAGCAGTATAGAGAGTTAATGAACATGCAAATGTGTCAAAATTGTAATAAAAGGTTAGTGTACATGTGTCATAGTGTACATAGAGTATGAGTGTAGGGGAGTTTAGTGTTCTGTCAACATGAAACTGACAGCAAGGGGTTATTGTCAAAGAGTGTAATGTGTACAGACATGTATAGAGGGATGTGAATCTCAGGAAAATGTACCATGTAATGTCAATCTCAGGAATTGCAATATATAAAACCTAAACTTCATGTTCAGTTGGGTTTTTGAACATCCAGCCCATTCGAAAACTCAGATTTTGATCTCAGTCCTCATTTACTGTGAAACCCAGCTGTGTAACATCCATCTAAACATGTATATATGTTAATCATCAACAAATTAACCATAAATTAAGAATTTAATTCAATTTTAAAACTCTGAAATTTAGTATCAGTGAAAAAATAGGAATTGTAAACTTTAAATCTCAATTTAATTTTGAAACCCAAAAATACACAACTAAATCAAGTGTAAACTGGAGAATATGAAGGGGTACACGTGTGTGTTATGCTTGTATCAAATTCGTGTCAAAATTGTATCCAGATTGTGTCCACGAATTGCGTATCAGCGCTGGGTTACACGCATGCAGTACAATCGTCATGGGGACGTGCACATCGATCTAGAACTCGACACAGGCCACATCTTGCCTCATGATCGTGCACGAGGGTAGACCTAGCATAGGTCTAGGTGTCCAATAACCTGCCACACGATCACATGTCCACGTGTCGAAGAATCACACGCGTATCAGAGTCGGCCTGCACGCGCATGCACGACAGGCCCTGATCTGTGCGGCTCGATTTGCAAGTCCGACACGAAACGAGATGACATGGCACTTGGGGGCTAACATGTCAGTCATGTCCCCAATCCATACACCAAGTTTTGCATGTCCAAGTGGCACAGACACTGCGCACTGCCACCCGATCAGCAGGGCACGCGTGCGAGGGCTCGTACGGTGTGTCCTGTCCAAATTGGGACACAAAAATGACACGACACGATGCTCAGTGCCTGGAAAAATGAAAACACACATGTAGGGCTACAATCCTATTCAAATGGATTTCAAAATTATGAACAAAAATTCTTTTGTGGCATTTCATCAAACACCAATACAAGAATACTGATACGTGTCTGATACGGACACCAAATCAATACGAATTCTTACGAAACTCATCCTACAGCTAGGGGACACCTAGATGGAAGCATATACGAGGAAAATTTATGAAATTATAGAGTTTTGGAGTGATTACCTATTGAGATGAATTCCTATAGAAAGCTCCAATTGTGTAGATCCTCCTTGCGGCTCCAAAACTCCAATGCACTTCAATTCTGAATTTCCTCACCATCAATAATTTATAAACAATGATCAGAACCTAATGCAAAAGACTAGGGTTTAAAAGGAGAAAAAATAAGAAAATAGAAGGAATACTTAGAAGGAATGAAAAGAGAGAAGAATTCTCAATAGAAGATATTAAATAGACTCCCTCCCCTTGACCTAGCTTGGCCGGCCACACATGGATGGGCTAGGGTTTCCTAATGGTTGGACTTGGGCCTCTTTCTATGGTTAAAATAAAACCTTAATTAAAAAGAAGTTCTAACTAGCCCTTAATCAACATGCTAATTAGCTCCTAACCTGAAACTAACTAGAATAGGATTTCTAACCTTAACTAATAATATTACTAAGTCAGTAATTTATGGTGAGTCACTAGGCTAGGTTGCACCAACGTATACTATCAAAAGGCCAAAAATTACTACACCAATAATATAATATATTAAAATAATCAAAAGAATTCACAATTACCAAAATACCCTTAAATAGAAAAAATAGATGTGATAGCTCCAGCAAGCACTACAAGAAAATTATTTTTTTTCCAACCTTTTATAAATGTCGGAAAAAAGGTCAAAAACGTTGGCATAGTTATTCCCAACGTTTTTTCAACGTTTTTGACAAACGTCGTCGTTGCCGCAGTTGGGAATTTACAACGTTTTAGGTAAACGTTGGTATAATTAAAGACAACGTTTGGGATGACGTTTAATAAACGTCGACAATTGTACAATAATGGATAATAATTTTTCAACATTTTAATAAAAACGTCGAAAACTAAACTTATTTGCCGACCTTTTGCAAAAAGGTTGGGATTTGCTTCTCCAACTTTTTTCCAGTAATTTCTCAATGTTTTAACATAAACGTCAGTATAGGTAAAGCCATTTAAAAAAAATACAATTTGAATGTATTTGTCATGCACATGTATTCAACTAGCTTCTTAATGTTTAATTAAATCATACTCTAATTAATATTATAAATTCAACAATATAAAATCTACACAATAAACTTTTATTGATAAAAATACAATATTTTACTATACAACCGAAGAAAATAAAACAAATCAAAATACAACATTTTTCTCATCATCATGCAGGATCAGCCAATTAGATGTACATCCCTCCTTTATGTCTTCAAATTTGTGAGTATATAAACCTTACTCCTTGGTATGTATAACCAGCAGGTGCAATGTACTCGACCCAAAAATTCCTACTTTTTCTCATCATCCTGCAAAGAATAGCAGTTGACATGTAAAACAAATTATACAATTTCTAAAACAAAGTTTATGAATTTCCACAAGAGATATGGCACCGCAATACTAGATATTATTAATATTGTTCAAAGCAGAAAAGCCAGAGACCTTAATTGTTTCTCTGATTTTCTCCTTTTGATGGATAAGTAAAAAAAAACATAACCTCTTGGTTTGGACAAAGAGGCTCTCATAATGTCTATGCATTCATGTTATATATATATATATATATATATATATATATATATATATATATATATATATATATATATATATATATATTTTTTTTTAATATATATATATATATATATATATATATATTTTATATATATATATATATATATATATATATATATATATATATATATATATATATATATATATATATAACTAGACATTTCTCCATTTCATCCAAGGCAACCTTAAAAAATCCATATTTCTTTTATAGAGAACGAAGAGAGATGGGCCTGCAAAGTTTTCAATCAATGCTCACATAGCAAATACATTCAAATGAGAAATTTTTAAGGGTCTTTTCACTCAAAAATTTCACTGACCTCAAGAATTGTCCTTAGTAATTTGGCAGGGACGTCTATATTCTTCTGATGGCTTGAACTTGTTCTATACACCTTATATTTTGCGTCTAGTTGCTTCATGGGTGAGCCAATACATAAAGATCAAGCTCAAACATATCTCGATGACTGAGAAATACAAAATAAAATGAAGAAGATATTAGCTAAGATGGTAACATTATAGGCGAATTAACCTCATTTTTGAGATTTTTTTGGGGAGATAAGTTGCCAACACAGATAAGAGAATGCAATAATGATGCTGAGCTTTTGAATTGTTTAAAACCACAAATCTCCATACAAAAAAATGTAGGGTTAGCTACACATCAGCTCTCAAAAGTAGAATTGTAGATCTTACCTCATCTACATCATCATTTTTATATGAGTTGTATCTAAAAGCTTGGCTTAATTATATTATTTGCTATGGCTGAGACGTCATAGTCCCTATCTTGTATCTCATCATCATCGCTATCCCTTGTCCTTTCTTGCAATGAAGTTGGACGACTACAAACAACAGGGGAAAACTTGACTTCAAGTGTGATTTATCTTAATAAGTAGAACTATTTGAACAATTTTATAAGCCATTGAAAAAAATAATGTATTGAACAAGAAACTTACTGATATCGCCCTTCTCGTCAATGGGCTCTCAAATGACATCTATGATGCATCCTAGTGTAGCACTCCCGACAGGGACCTAATAGATAACAAAAGATAATTAATTGTGTCATCAATTATCTCAAATTGGATCATTCAACCTAACAATTTTCTCAAATTGGATCAATCCCTCTCCCCAACATTGCAGATGTCTACTGCTTTGCCAAATAAATGTTTAATGCGCGAGAACCATGTCCAAGCTCAATTGAAGCTTTTCAACTTTCACACCCAAAACATGCATGAAGAAAGATCATAAAGGCAAATTAGAGATTGCCAAAGTTAAATGAATTAAAATTAAACAAACAATAAATGAAATGGTCATAAGGCAGAACAAAAAGAAATTTAAATGCCTTTACTGTCTACCATAAGTAAATTTAAATGCCTTTACCTGTCAAACACAAGTGAAAAAAAATGTTTTCACAGAACCCTGTTCAGAAGAGCCTCCAGAAGCAAATCCATGTGTATAATTTTTCTGGCTTCAAAATAAAAAAGGAACTTACGTTCCTGAAGTACTCATCACGAGGGTACATCAAAGATCAAACTAACAAATTTGTACCCAGGAAATTATCAACTCCATAACCACCCTACATAAATTAAAAAGAGCACCAACTCCATGGGGGAACATGGTACCTCCACTAGGGAAATGGAATTTCTCCCCTTCCTTTGTCAACCAGTTCTCATTGGACTTTTGACTGTGTCATCCAGTCATAAGCTACATTTCTAAAAATAAAAGAATGTAATTTTCATATTTGCTGTATGTCAGAGAACAAAGTCGTCCAATCAAACAATAAATCCATCCTTCGACGTATCTAAGTAGCTTACAAACAACAAATTGATCCCTCCACGTGATTATGAAAAGAAAAGAAAAAACAAATAGATCCCTCCAAAAATCTACGTATGATAAACACAGGAATGAAATCATGTACTATGTAACAAAAATATCAAAACTAATTGTCGTAGCAAGCCATGATTGTATAAAAATGTCGTCAACATGAAAAATTATCAAAACTAAATGCATGGGATAGGATACAAAATCAAAATTTCAAATAAAACCAATATAATAAACATATATGTTACTATAAGGAACTTACCTGCAATGCCTTGGAAGCTCCATCAAACATAGAACCAAGAAACCTTGAAGGTAGAACATGTTTAAAAGGAATTACTTGCATTTAAAATGAGAATTTAGTCAAGACGAGTGTAAGCATTGATACAGAAGACCAGTATACTATATGAACAACAAAATTGTATAGGGAAAGTCAAAACAGAAACTTACCAATATATTACTTCATTATTACATGCTAGAACTTGTAAGTGATTGTATTAATACTTGTTATGGCTACTCTAGTATTATATAACCAAATGTGTTATATTTTACTTAATTAAGGAATTAATCGGCCTCAAATGGGAATAGAAATTGTAGAAAATATAACCAAAAATGTTTGAGAAGGGTTTATGTGCTAGGAACTGCATAAGAAATTAAAAAAACTACTCTTAGAATTATAGATGTTTAAACTTGTGCATTACCAAATAGAAAATTCATATATGAAAAAACTACTTATACAATAAAGCTACATCGTCTACCCATAAATTAAGGTCAGTCTAAATATTATAATAATTAGAAGCAAAGTTACCTGCCATCTATGGAAACTAGGCCATGCACATAAATAAAGTTTATGGGAAATTAACAATAAGGAAGAGTGAGTATTATCAGAAATTTTAGTTGCTCCAGTTAATTTATTTGAGAAAGCCATCAATAAATTTAAACCCAAACTTTGTAACAAATATATCCTATTTCCAAATAGACACTGTAATGATTAGTGCTCCTGTAGATTACTTTCTTGATCAATTTAGCAATACTGGTTGTAGAAACCATAAAGAATATATACTTAATATCCCACCATGCGTTTTACCAATCTACTGCACCAGTTATGAATTAAAGATAGGTCAAAACTTGAATAGAAGCTATGAAGAGGAAGATAACATTTGCTAATTTTAGAGAGAAAATTGCTAACATTATTATGAATGCCGACATTGACTACAATCTGTTACTGAACTAACCCAAAATTATTAAAAAAAGGAACAAAATTTGTAGGCATACCATATAACCTAATATCTCTCTTATTTACTAGGATGTTCATCTCACAAACTGATATAAACTTTTAACGCCACCAGTTGAAAGTTAAATGAACAAGATGGCTAAATGACTACATGCTGACAGCCAAAATGCTATAAAGAACTCAAAAAATTAAATTAGTCCCAACTGTGAACGCCATGTAAGTTAGATTACTTGGTGTGTGTAATAGGCAACTTCAAACTTTGTGGATGTATGAAACTTGATTCACAGGGTAGACATATCAACAACTTAATTAGTGAAATTACAGCATTAATTATACACTATTGAAGTACCTTGTGACAACACCCATAGATCGTCCCCATAGCCCTATGCAGGATACCTTTTTGTTGCTCCTCAGATATGAAACTGCGGTTTTAAGATATAGCATTTACATCATAGGAAACATCAGGTTCAGAACTTCAGCAAGAAAACATGAATTCACAGAAAAAGACTAAAATACCTCATGCCAACCAAGGCTAACATAATCACCACCAGATAACCAGATCCTGAAAAGTCGAGGGTGAAGACAGTAATATTTGAAGGAAGAAGGATTACAGCTACTTCATTTGCGTTGCTCTGCACCTACTACGTTGTATATATGAAACAAGTATCATTCAGCTTATTGTAGTCGTATGAAAATGGTGGGTATTCCGATCACCATGATTCCACCAATTCGAACGAGATTTTTGCTATCACAAAATTTCTTCTTGGTACAAAAACCTCATTATAATCGGTGACAAGTTTATCTTCAAGCTTCTCCAAGGCCCTAGATCTGCGGTTACCCTCTGAACTCCTTCAATTTGAGCAAGCAACCGTCTTGCCCCATTTTGACAAGCCTTTAGTGTCTAGTTTAGGCGAGGCCTCGTGCGTCCGAAAGAATCCCTTAAGGTGCACACCCTCTTGACTCGAAAAGTATGGTTAACATGAATAAACATATTTCACTATTTAGTCTAATCGAGCGATTGGGCAATTTTCGGATAGTTTTGAAAACTCACCATCGCAACTCTGGTTAATAAAGCCAAATCACTATTTAGGTTATCCTTTCTGAAAGTTTTCTCCAAATCTAGATAAAATTTAAAAAATACTTACTCAAAAAGTTGTAAAGCAAATGAACGGATACTTATCATGCAATGGTTTTCATATTTACAAACTGTTTGTGGTATTTACAATGCTTGGGTGGCAATGGTGGTTACAAATGTGTTGTTGGAAACTAGATGGGTGATGCTGAAAATGAAGGAACATTTCAAAGGAGAAATTATTACTATAAAAGGGGATTTATACCTTACAAACCTCACTGGTCGCAATGGCATGATGAGTCCTGAACAACATTCAATACTTCAGACAAGGTTTTCTCCCTTTAGTATCCTTCATAAAACCATAAGGATTGGTAACCAGGTGTGGAACCTTGTAAGTCTGATTGTATAACGTCGTTAATATTAAGTAGCCTTATGAAGGTCTGATGTACCATTGAGAGTTAGAGACCTTTTAGACATCAAATATTGATATATATCTTTCCAAGGTAACATTTATCTACACAAACCATCCAGTCATATGAATCATTTGTTTACGTAGTCTGAACATTGAATTAAATTTAGTTTATTAGAGACACTCTATGATCAAAGCTCTGAATTTTTCATAAAATATATTTTTAATTATGTAGAGCACATCAAGAACTAAAATCCTACATTAAAACTTTGGTAGCAAATCAAGCATTTTAAGTCGACTCAAGAGTAATCATATGAATGGAGATTATAGAGTACCAAATCAACCATACTTATAAGTTCAGAGTGGTAGTAATTCTTCTACCCAGCAAGATCAATTGCTCTAGCATAGTTTCTGCCTCTCGAAGTGAGCCATCTAAATTCAAAGCGATTATATTTAGAGCATCCAATTCGACATCAAGGTTTTCTTCAGTTGAAATCTTTCTTAACTGTAACATTATGTCGAATCTTTAATCTTAGGGAAATGGTATCTCTGGCACCGTGACATCACCGCATGAAAAAATGTATAATCAATTGTTATAAGATGAAGACAACATAAGAAAGCAGTTCTTCAAGGAAATTCGTAAATTCTGACCAAGATTTGGAGGATAACATGTGGCATTCATCAATGACAAAGACTTGATTTCTGGAAAAAGTTTCTCCAATAACCATTTTCTTCAATAAAGTCTCATTTTTCTTATATCTTTCTTGTTTCTGGCATCCACTTCTTTCAAGCTTGACAATTTTCCATTGGAGAAATTGCTGCACTCACTACATAACCACATGGCCTATCTTCAGTAAATAGACAATCCAAATCTGCTGCAAAAATTCGTGTAGTGGTGGGTTTTCCAGTAACCATGCAGGCCTTGAAAAAGATATACGGGCGCTATTTTTCCTCCTAAAGCGGCATTATTTAGTGATTTGACGACTATTATGACCAACTATTACCTCGACCTGTACTTATGGTTCAATTTTTTTTCTTCTGCCTTCCCAAGTCGAAGCTTTCAGTAGAGATAGTTCAGCTCCTTAGTTTATGTAGCTTGACCTTCTATGTCCATCCAACCAACTCACAGCCTCTAAGTCAATCTCTTCAAATAGTTGCGAGCTTATCTGGTGCTGCATCGGTTGAAGAATCAATGACATCAAAGCTATTAGCTAGCAGGGGCACACCTTGGAACGATTTTTCTATGTACTTCTGCTTTGGGAATCTGATGATCTCCTTTTACTGTGTATTGTACGACTCCCATAGAGAATGCATCTTACTGTTTTGCTTGGTGTATCAGATTGTGAAGGAGCTTGGATATCTCTACTGCTTGGATATCTCCCACAGAGAATGCATCTTACTCTCAGTTGATATCTCTACTGCTTGGATTATGAGCTAGTAGCTTACATACATATGTTAAAAATTAATAATCGAAATTGTATGTGTATTGTAGAATCATCCATTCCTATGGCAATAATATTATGTATGGAATTCGAACAACACATGTATGCTATAGATTCGAGCATCAAATAGCTAAAAAAACATGTATGCAATTCGAATAAGACATGTAACTAAGGGATGGCTTAAGATATTAATCAACTTAAAAAAATGAAGAAGTTAATCTTACTAGAAGAAACAGTAAGCAAGTAAAACAAATAAACCCACAAGTAAGAAGCCTAAGCAAGGTCAAAGTAAGGAAGTCGTAGGGATGCAAACAAATATATTAACTCAATTTGAATTTGACTCGATATCCAATTTGTGACAAAAATGGATAGTCTTTGTTTGTACCTTTATAATAAAAAGAAAACAATGGAAAAGGAAAAGTCTAGAAATTGTCCAAGGTCTTCCTTGCAAGCAACAAAAATAACTTGCTTAACAAAAATTAGAGGATTAATATATGCTTACAACGGAGCAGAAAAGCACCAACTAAGCCACCCAGTTCTCTCAAATAGAGAGACAGAACTAATATTATGTTTATGGTACCTTCTTTTGCAAGGAAATAAGAGAGTTTAATATCTACATAATTGGCATTGGTAATAAACATCCTATATTATAAATTTATGGCAGCTTCCTGAATATGTGCTAAGAATGTTCTTGTCAAAACCTTAATCCTGCACCAATCACTGCTCAATCAAACCTCATAGATAAATTGCAATGTCTCACCCTCTCTATCAAAGCATCTAGGGTTTCCAATTTCTTAACTTTCCTCCACAATAAAGAAGGAAAAAAACTAAGAAAGAAAAAACCTTACAATAGTGAACTCACTATGAGAACGTCGGACCGCCGGGAGAAAATCTTGCCGTAGGTGACCGTTGCAGACCATATAACCGCAGCAGGTGGGCGACCTCCAGGGAGGGAGTTCTGTGAATGAGAGGGAGAGGGAGAGGGAGAGGGAGAGAGAAGTGATTAGGCGGGAGGGAGGGTTATTCGTGCTTTTGGAGGGAGCACTCCCGCCACCTCTATCCCAAGATTTTTTGGGCTCGTGAACTGTTTCCAGTATATGAGAATATAAATTAGGTGTTTATATCCAACGATTGATTTTTTGGAACTTTTATAATGTTGTTTGTTTATAAACCGACGATTTTCTTCTAAATCAATAAACCAACATTTTTTTTGGATTAAAACGGTTTGCTTTTATTTTTAAAGTCAAAATTAAGCGACGTTTATACAAAATAGTCGCATATTTTTTACGTTTATCCAAACGTCAGCTAATTCGTCGACGTTTATTGCAAATCGTTGGCATATCATCTCTATGCCGACTAATCCATAAATGCCAGGAAATAAGCGTCGAGAATTCTCAACCTTTATGAGAAAATGTCGATATTTTTCCATGCTTATTAGAAAACCGGTGTATCCTATCTAAGACGACATTCCCATAAATGTCGGAAGAAAATGTTGGTAAATCCCTATTTTCTTGTAGTGAAGTTGTCATCAGATTGCGTCACCGCCTTTTCGTTGGAGGAGAAGGTAGTCCCCAGCAGAGTCGCCATTTTGTTCGACGAAACAAAAAGTTAAACGAACTTTTTGCTTTATTGAACGTATAAGGTATCTGTGTACAAAGAAGGAAGTCCTAAACATGATATTCTAAGTACAGGAGAAGAGGTTTCTGGAAAGTATGACGGTGGAGATCGAGCGCTGCAGTGGCTCCTTTACTCCGTTGATGATCTGACGACGAATCAACCATGTTGTGGCTCTCTGGCGCCTTTGATGGGAATCTGGGTCACCGATCAAGAGGCTGTCTGGATAAGAAGATCCCTTGAAGATGGTTGGTTGGTTCTCTGGTTGATAGGTGGATGAGGGTGGTCGACTCTTCGTGGATAGAGATCGCTGCTCCTTTCAAGATTGTCGATTGTCAATGTTCTCTCTCTATTTTTCTCTTCTTTTTGGTGGAAGAAGAACTCCAATTTATAGAGAACCGAGCACATATGCGATGTGCATTAGGGTTCCTGAGATATGAAAGAATTTGCCGTCATTGCACAATACGGGCTTCTGTGGTGCTGACACGTGGCGGACATCGAGATTCCTCAAACGAGATCTCTGGTGGTTATAAACATAACCGAAGGAGGTGACACATGGCACATGCCAATTTGCTTGCTCGGATACAATCGAGTAAATCTTGGGATTTCATCCTAGATTTGGAGTCTAACTAATCCTTGTCTAAGATTTAAATCAATCTGATATGATATCAATCATGATTTCATCCCAATCTTCTCTGCAAGAGACGGTTTAAACCAATTAAGGTGGACCTATGCTTCCTGCGCCTCTAGTGAGGACTAAGTGCTGTTGTGCTTCTGGGGCGACGAGTAGACCGTGCTTCTGGAGACGACAGAACCTCTGTGCTTTCAGGCGACGAGTGGACTTGGCTTCGAATGACGACGAGACTTCTGTGCATATAGAGCAACTTATGAATCTGTGTTTCAGGTTGGCGAGGTTACTGTGCTTTTGGAGCGACAGGTTGACTTGCATTGGTTGCGATGGGAGTTTCCAAGTCTTTGTAGAGAAGTACTTAAGCTTCTGATCCGGAACAGATGACTGCACAGTGAGAATGGATGGTGTGAGCATATCACCATCTGTGCCTCCTACGGATGCAGGTAAGTAGCTGCACCTCTGAACAGTGAAAGCATTGGCTGCGAAGGAAAGGTATGACACCCTTGCGCATCTGAGATTGGTGTAGGCAGGTAGCTGCGCCTCTAGAGTGAAGATGTGAGCACCCTAATTTCGGGTTGATTTTTTTATTTTATTTTATTTTATTTTCTGATTGATTGGTTTTGATAAATAATTATTTCTGTTATTTTTTCCTTAAGTGTACTTTTCTGTGCCTTTGATATTTGGAGTATCAGGGATGTTCAATTCTGGAAATCTTCTTCACAAGTTTTGGAGTGGACAGGATTACCTTCATGACGGTATATAGTGTCCCACTCAGACTTGTTCTCTTGTGCTCTTTTTGCTTCGCTGAACTTCGGGTCGATTTAGACCATTTGATCATTAATTATTTTTCCCACTCTTTTCCTTGATCATTATTAGCACGTTACCGTGACTTTTAATTTTGGAGCGCAAGACCAGTTATTTTCTTGAAACCAACTCCTCATTGATGATCTACTCGAGACGCTCTTCACCCTTGACCTTCGTGTCCCACTCAGACACGCCGTCTTGTGCTCCATTTGTTCGTACAACTTTTCCGACACGTGACCTGATTTTATTTCACCCCGGTCACATTTATTTTCTAACTTGATTTGTGGGTCCCCTGTCGACCAAAACATGTCAGCCCCAATTATAGACATGGCCCACATTGAGCCTACTACCGTCCGACACTTGTGTCCCATTTATTGGAATCCCATGTGCTACTTATTTGCCCATGATCATCAACGCCTAATTTTAATTCGATTTTTGCACAATGTCCGGTTTTGACCCAATCTGGCCCCACCGAGTCCAGTCCAGCTTTGTGTTACCCTCCATCGGGACACACTCATTTTTTCGTGACCAAAATAATATTTAATACCCTGTTACCTATTTCAATATTTATCAAATTTTATTTATTCAAAATTCCCATAAGAATGGCCTTTTCCTACGTTTAATTCCTAGCCATTTGATTCCCCAAATGAATCTCACCCATTAATTTCCCTCCATATCCTTAGCAGCCAACACCCTTAGCCGGCCCTAACTCCAAAGTTTACTTTTCTCTCTTCTCTCACTACTTTATTACAACTCATCTCCTTCTCTCTCTATCTCTAAATAAATTATTCCCCACAACTCTACAACAAAACTCCAACACCAACCCGATCACCAGCAACTCCACACCCGAGCTCCCATGGCCCCGACCTCTCCTCCTCCTCACCCTCACTCCGGCCATCCCCTGGCCAGCCTCGCGTCGGCCATCGCCGGCAACCACAGTTCCTCCTTATTCCTCCTCTCCTTCCTCCTCACTACACCCAACCGCACCACCACCAACACCATGGCGCAACCACCTCCACCACCATTCCATCTATCCATCCACCTGCCGCCTTGCCGCTCGCCGTGGTCGGCCGCCGCGTCGCCACCAACAGCGCCGCCACCACCAGCAGCGGCAACAGCGCCATAGCGCGCGCGCGTGCGAGCGCTGGCCGTCGCCACCGCCGCCGTGGCTCCGACGACCCCCTTCGTGGACAGCCCCCCTCCGGCGAGCTCCGACATGCAGCCCCCTGACGGCCACCGTCCTCCGGGATGCACCGTCGAGGCGATTCGTGCATTTTGCACGACGTCCCGTCGTGACGCACGCGAATCGAGTTCATTTTGGTGCTCCGTCGCAGCGACTTCACGCACGTTTTCTCAAAATCCGACCGTTGGATCGTGATTTCTTTGCTCCGTCACAATCTCGGTATATCCACCTTCATTTCTGTCAATTTTCGTCCGTTAATTTTATCGTTTGATACACCAAAACCGGCCACCAAGTTGACCATTTAAATTGTATTAAATTTAGGCAGTTTTGCGGGGCCAACTTCGTCAGCTTGTATCTCCTCCACCGCAGCTCCATTTGGCGTGCTACTAGTTCCTGTGCGAAGCTGATAACCCTCTTACTACCCCTCTAGTTTCGTTTCATTGTGAGCTGGTTTGATTGGTTGAATTCGACGCCAAAGTTGGCCGTCCGAATTCGTAATTTCCAACTTGTAAAATTCTTTTTAAGACGGGACTCCAGATTTCATTTCTGACACCACCATTAGATTCGTGGCGTCGTTCTGGCATATTTCATATAAAATTTGTTAGATTTGGAGAACGTGGGCCCTGGCACGTTTTTCGGTGCAAAGTGGGTCCCACATTCTGGGTCAACGGGACTTTTTGACGCCGGCTCATCGAAATCCAATTCCGGATATACCGTTGAGTTCGTATCGTCATTCTGGACTCGTTGACATATAATTTGCTAGGTTTTTGGATATTGGATCCGACACGTATTTCCGTGCAACTCAGATACCAATCCGGGTCAACGAGTCATTTTGAGATCGGCTCATCGGAATCCAATTCCGGTGATACCGTTGAGTTTGTATCATCATTC
>JANAVB010034419.1:7739256-7846756 GCA_029216955.1 Iris pallida
CAAGAGGTCCTCATAATACTCCTGCCGAATCCAATTCGGCCTCGTATGCCCCATTTTCAGGTCATGAATCATATCCCGTATCTTCTTCGAGGCAGCTCTTCTGTAGTCCTGCGGATCGCGTCCTTGCGATGGGAGGGGGGCCACCAGTACGTCGTCTAACATAGAAATTTAATTATCACATAATTTAAAAATGGTTGATTAAAGAGTAACTAATGATTAACCAGAAGATATAGATATATACCCTCAACTCGTCGAGCCAGGCGTACTTCAAGTTCGGGGGCACCGACGAAAAGTTGAGGTAGGGACCATGGAAGTTAGCCCTGATAATTTCTCCAAAGCCCTGGCAACATTAAACGAAAAAACCTACAAAGAAAAACGACTGGATTATTAACTTGAATAAATGAAAAAAATTAATAAATTATCTTAAATTTACTTACGAGGTCCCCGCAGGCCATAGCTCACGTCGGAACTCGTCTCTCGGCCTCTCTGGTGCCGTGGAGGATCCGCGTCCGCACATATACTCCCCAGTAACCGGATGGAACCGAGTATGGAGGTACTCCGGGGCCCACTGTGCAGTAACTGGGGGATCCACTGGTGGATCCGCTGTGGGTGGTTCCGATAGCGGAACGGATCCGCTAGCAGATCCAGACTCATGCCTCGATGAAGTGGTCGATCGACGGTGGGATGCGTCTGTGCCCGGGGTACTCTCCGGGTCGGGGTCGCTGGATGGGTCACATCCCAGAATTTTGAATACGACCACGACCACCAGCACCACTACGACCACGACCACCACCACCACCACCACCACCACCACCAGCACCCGACCACGGCCAGCCATCATGACCTATAAATAGAACACATAAACATAATTATATATAAAAGTGTAAATGAATATAAAATTCTAAACTAAAATATACATACCACCAGTAGGGAGACGAGTGCCGCCATGACGAAAAAGACTAGGAGTGCCATCTGCAATAAGTAAATAATCGAATCAAAAAAACATAAATTCACGTAATTGCTTTTATGTGGTCAAACTTAATTCACGTAATTGGAAGTTTTAATATACAACAATATTTAACCTAATCAGCGTCTTCGTTCTTATCCTCGGCCTCGTCTTATCATCATCCTCCTCTCATCCTCATCCTCATCCTTATCTTCATTATGGATTTCATCTGTATCTCATTCCTATCAAATTCTTCTTCTTCTTCTTTTTCTTCTTCGTCTTCTTCTTCTTCTTCTTCTGCCTCAATATTTGGGACAAGATGCCTCTTTCTCCCTGGTTGACAGCTAAGTCTTGTGTATCAACCTCTTCCTCTCTATATTTTCCTCAATAATATCTTCAACATCTATTGTATCCGAGTGTTGTCCCAAGTATTGGGACTTTTCGATCTGGTCCTCTTGGTATGCTGGGTCTCCAACGTTGAATGTTTTCTAGATTTAATCTTGCATACTGCCCACCAGTCAAATGATCTCTACGATACCTTGGGTAGCTTGTATAGTAGACTTGAACAGCCTGATTTGCTATCGCAAATGTATCGGACCCTCTACACCTCCTGCGATGATTTATATCGACAAATCCAAATTGTTTATCGATTCTCCAACCGATATTTGGTGTCGTATCGAACCACTCACATTTGAACATCACAATATGCATATCATATGGGCCAGTATATTGTAAATCTACAATATCCCGAAGCACTCCATAATAGTCAAAGTCCGGCTCGTCGTCATAGATGGTGCCTCATATGCAAACACCAAAACCTTGGTACTGATGCCGTCATTGATAAATTCGACATTTATAGCATTCTGAGTTGACTTAAACCTGAAGCCATTAACGACATAGCCTGGCCAAGTCTTTATTTGCTTCTTCGGTCCCAATGCCAGATAACGAACACTCTGAGTGAGTGTTGTTTCAGGCAATAAAACCTGTAAACAAATATTTATAATTTAAATGTTTTAGATTATATATTTATAATCTCAATTATAATCTCAGTTACTTATATATTTGCGAAACCATGACGAAAATGTACAATCAACCTCTCTTTGAAGTCCCTCATCGGTAATATCGGGTGTCCTCATTTTGACTTCATCTCTAAATACACTATTAGAGAAAATAAGAATATATAAGTGTAGTCACTTACTTCATCAAATTCAAGATTATAACGAGTGCAAGTGTACTGACTTACTTCTCCAAATCTCTCACTTCTTGTATGTCACAGTTTAATAAGACATATCGGTGAGCGGCATTATACTCGTCGTCTGTCAACCACCGTCTTTTACTAGCCCCAGCAGGCTTGCCCCTTACATTGAATATTCCTCCATCCTCAACGTCCTCGTCATTCCTTTGAGGTCTATTTGATTTGTCTTAACATGAGTATCAAATAAAGAGCAGAAGTTTGACACCTCTTTGATAAGATATGCTTCACATATCGAAGCCTCTATATGAGCCTTGTTGCAACTTTCTTCTATAGATGGTGTAGGTATCTAGAGAGACAAATTATCTTGAGAATTAAGAAAAAAATTTAAAACCCATCGAAATTCAACTTAAATTATATCGATTTTTATGTACCTTTCAAATGGGTACATCCATCGATAATGAACAGATGCACCGACACGGACTTCGTATGCTAGATGAATCGGTAGATGCTCCATGCTGTCGAAGAAGCCAGGAGGAAATATTTTCTCCAACTTACAAATTGTTAAGATAATCTTCTCCTCAAGTTCAACCATGTGTTGCACAGTCAACTTAGTTGAACAAATATCCCTAAAGAATATTGATAGTTCGCCAACGGAACCCATACAGCAGAAGGCAACAACTCTTTCAAAGCAATGGACAGTAATCTTTCCATAAACACGTGGCAGTCACGACTCTTCATTCCCGTTAGCTTGCGTTCATTGAGATCAACACATCTAGACAAATTCGACACATAGCCGTCAAGAAATCTTAAAGTAGATACCCACTTGCAGATTATTAATCTATCTTCCTTGTTCAATGTGTATTATGCTATCGGTTTACTTAATTGTCCAGCAGCTCCCCTTTGTATCAAGTTCAGATAAGGACGCTTGCATATCTCGGTAATGTCTTGTCTTGCTTTTGGATTGTCCTTCGTCTTTCCTTTAATATCCATGACGGTATTGAAGACATTATCGAACACATTCTTTTCGATATGCATAACATCAAGATTATGTCTTATAAGATTATCTTTCCAATAAGGCAAGTCCCAGAAGATACTCTGTTTGGTCCAGTTATGGGTTTGTCCGAACCCATCGACACGATTGTTCGATGGATCTTCCATTATAGTGGACAAGTCCTTTACATCTTCCAAATATCGTATCCCGACAATCTGGCAGGCGGATGAGAAAATTCTTATTTTCCAGCTCTAACGCATCCTTGTTCTTTCTCCAAGGATGACTCGCGGGCAGAAATTGACGATGACAATCAAAGAAAGAAGTTTTTCCTCCATGCTTAAGGCGGAACGCCTTACTATTTTGCATGCATATCGGACAAGACATGGTGCCGTGAGTACTCCATTCCGATAGCATACCATATGCGGGAAAATCATTGATTGTCCACATCAGTGAAGCTCTCATCTGAAAGTTCTGTTTCCTAGAAATATCATAGGTCGTGACGCCGATCTCCCATAGTTGTTTCAGCTCATCCACCAACGGCTATAAATATATATCGATATTCTTCGTCAAATTTTTGGAACCCGGTATGATAGCTGTCAAGAACATATAAGGAGTCTTCATACACATCCATGGTGGCAGATTGTAAGGGGTCAGAATGACTGGCCAGCAGGAGTATTGAGATCCCGACTGCCAGAAAGGGGCGAAGCCATCAGAACATAGCCCCATGCGTACATTTCTAGGCTCTGCAGCAAAATCTGGATGGCGAAAATCGAAATATTTCACGCCTCTCCATCCGAAGGATGTGACAATTCTCTATCATCCTTTGTGCGTTCTTCGTTGTGCCATGTCATGTGTTCTGCTGTATTCTGAGACATATACATCCTCTACAAGCGCTTCATGATCAACAAGTAATGCATATACTTGTAAGGACGTCGTTTTCTAGTTGACTTTCCTTTTCCTCTGACTGGCTTGTAACGATCCGCATTACAGAAGCTGCAACTTTCTATATCCTCGCTCTCCTTGTAGTACAACATGCATCCGTTGCGACAATAATCTATCTTGTCGTACCCCAGTCCCAGTTGTCGGACCATCATCTTCGACTTGTAGAAGTTTTTTGGAAGCTCTTTTGATTCCTTCGGTAACATCCTTCATTAGTTGTGTAATCCGATCATAGCAAGTTTGTGGCAAGTTAAAATCGGACTTTATGTTCAACAACCGCATCGTCACTGACAGTACGGAATATGACTCACAACCAGGATTAAAGAAGTTTCAGTATCCTGAAACATATCATAGAACTCCTTCGCCTCGGGATAAGGATCCTCCGGATCAAAATTAGGCCCTGCCGTATCGTACACCATATCTCGTGCAAGGTTCTGTACGTCTCCATAATCAACAGAGCATTCGTCATCATCGACGATAAAATCCGCTGCAGCGTTATCATCAAAAGTATAAGTAGCAGCATTCGTAACCTGTCTTTCCGTATATAGTTCACCTTGCGATGACCACAGGCCGTAATCACGTGCGAAACCCTTACGGGTCAAATGATCTCTTACACTCATCACTTCTTCGTAACGTCTATTGCGACAATTACGACATGGACACTTGATTTTGTTACCGTCCATAAACTGAGCTTTGCTCATGGCATACTTAAGAAACACTTCCATGCTGCCTGAAAATCGTCACTCACCTATTCTGCTCTCGTGTTGTCGTTTTACATCCAAGTACGATCAACGAAATAACGATCCATCACAGATTGGATGTAAAATATGTATAGTAAGACAAACTAAATAGAATTAGTATATAATCATGTAACTGGTGGATCCGCTGGTATTCTAGCTCGAGAAGAGAAAATCTAAGTACAGTTGTTACTAATAGCTCGATACCGATAGTTCGATACCGATACCGATAGTTCGATACCGATGCCGATACCGATAGTCCGATACCGATTCTTCGATAGTCCACTAAGTGAAATGATTCTCTTAAGCGTCGAGCATGTTATACACGGTTCAACTTGACGAGTCAGTAAATATTTTTGTGGTGTTGTATGCTTGCAGCAGCAAATCAAGTTTTAGAGTCATTATAGGTCAATTTATCAAACTGAGTCAATCTATCTATTTCTAAATTGCAAGAGTCCACTTCTAGGATATGGGAGCTATATCCTAAATATCTAGGCTAAAATTAACTTGGTTAGGATACTAGAGTGTCCTTACTATCTAGCAAGCACTACCTTAGTCTAGTTACACTAGCATTACCTATATTTCCTACCATGCCTACACTCACACATTACACCCCAAGCCATCCTGCATGCGAATAGGCATGGTAGGCCTGCCTTCATTCCTCACTCTCTAAAGCACACATACACATATGTATATCAGAGTTAGATGTATAAATATATACATCTATATAGAAGCACACAACTGATACACTCTAAGGGTCGGTTTTCCATGAAAAACTTTACTTATTCAGTGACTTTGGTGAAGCGAATGTCCCAAGGATATTCTTAACAAAGAAGGCAGATGAAGAACTCGCACTGTCCTTGATACGGTGAACATATACACCATGAACCCAAACTCCATATTCACATTTACTAATCCAAACACCACCAAACTAATGGATAACACCCAATATAGATAACACATTATTCAGCCAATACATAAACTCAGATGAATTTGAGAAGTAAAGCCCCCGCCGTCCCCGACCAAAGCTCGCCGCCAAAAGTCCGCCGACCAGCCCCCGACGCCCCCGCCCCAAGCTCGCCGCCCAGTCCCCGACGACCCCGCCCCAAGCCGCCGCCCAGCCCCGACGCCCCCACCCCAAGCCCGCCGCCCAGCCCCCGACGCCCCCGCCCCAAGCCCGCCGCCCCCGCAGCCCCGCCACCCATAACCCACCGCCGCCCCCCGCCGCCCCCGCCGCCCAGCCTCCGACGCCACCGCCCCAAGCCCGTCGCCCCCGCTGCCCCTACGACACCGCGAGAGAGAGAAAGAAAGATCGAGAGAGAGAGAGAGAGGGGGGGATTACCTTCGGGAGAGAGAGAGGAGAGGACGCCGACGCCGATCACCGAAGCCGTGGAAGAGAGAGAGAGAAGAGAGGGTGAATTTGGGGGGAATATGAAAAGTTCCCTCTGTCGTTTCAAATTAAGTTGGAACGTATATTTAGCGATGGACTGGCGACGGATTTTTATCCGTCGCCCGTTAGTCGCTCTTTTTGATGCTTGCCGACGGAATATCCGTCACTACGTAGTCGAAGAATTGTCCCGCCAATTCTTCCCACAATTCCTGTCAAATAATCGACTGCATAGCGACGGCTAAATATCGTCGCTATATCTCCGACGCCCTAGCGGCAGATGAGCGACCTTTTTCCCCTAAAAATAAAATAAAAAAATGTAACGGCTTGTCGTCGGTACTCCGTCGGCTAGCTGCCACAAAGTCGTCGCTAATGCCGACGGACAATATTCGTCGCTAATGTTCCGTCGCTAATTTACTGTATTTTGGTAGTGCATGCAGTCGCCATTTAGTCACTATCTGTCGCTACATGGATATATGTAAATTTCAGAAGCTTGGCGACAGATGTTTCGTCGCTATTCTGTTAGCATGTCGTCGCTAACTGGATATATGTAAATTTTTAGAAGCTCGACGACGAATTTTCTGTCGCTTATCCGTCGCTATCCATCGCTAACTGGATATATGTAAATTTTTAGAAGCTTAGCAAAGAAAAATTTATCGCTTGTCCATCGTCGAGCGTCGCCATTCCTTCAGCAGTACGTCGCTAACGGGAAAAAAATTCAAAAAATTTCTGAATTCGTAGCACCCTATTTACACAATTAATCATTAACAAAATCACACAATTAATCATT
Source organism: Iris pallida (assembly GCA_029216955.1). Taxonomy (NCBI): domain Eukaryota; kingdom Viridiplantae; phylum Streptophyta; class Magnoliopsida; order Asparagales; family Iridaceae; genus Iris; species Iris pallida. The sequence continues at coordinate 7,746,242 of JANAVB010034419.1, forward strand.
ATCCAAAAATCCACAAATAGAAAAAATATCTATAATAACAATAATCCACAAATATCAAAAATATCCATAATCACAACAATTCACAATAACTTAAAATTATCCAAATTATCTATAATCACGACAATCCACAAATAGAACAAAATATCCATAATAAATTAAAATTATCCAAATTTTGATACATTACAAATACAAAAAAATAGAAAAGATCGGTTGGATTGGCTGGATCGTCTGATGGTGCCTGCTGCACTTTATAAAGATACTTATGAACGATGTGAGCCGGTAGACCATCAAATATCTGCTATAGAACTCGGCGTAGATCTGTCAGCGATATCAGGTCAAGGAGAGCAATCGTAGACGAAATCGATAGAAAAGCGAACAGTATCAAAAGAAACACGTGTTGGAATTATTCAATAATTAAGGGGCCACAGATGTAAAATTAATTGTGTTTGGGCTATCTAAATAATTAAGCCAAATTAAAGTGGTCTATTTGAAAATTGGCTTAAGGGTATAATTGTCATGGAATTAGTGTGTAGATATCGGATATAATTCTAATTTGATGAGGGGCCAAATTAGAAATATCAAACATATAAACATATGTATTCATTAGGGTTATGGTCCCCAACTCATACGGCCACCAAAGAGAGAGTTTCTCTATTCTCTTCTGTATCCCCATCAACAAAGAGAGGAACAAAGATTTCATCTTTGTTATTAAGGGCCGTAGCGGATTGGAAGATCAAACCCTGTAAAGAGATGTACGCTTCAAGATCCGTCAAGCAAAGATAATAGATTCAGGTACGCTTTCGCATTTAGTTTTGTTCTTCATCTCATGAATCGACAGGGTACAATAAATTTCTAATAAGTGGTATCAGAGCCTCCTTGTTTGATTCTTGAGTTTGAAGTTTTTAGATTCAAACTTTGTTGGTGTTCAGAAACCCTAGATCATTTGATGTAATTTAATTTAGGGTTCTTTATTCGATCAATATATTTTTTTTTTTTGAGATCATTTGATGCTTGGGGATTGGCGATTGATTTTGTGCTCGGTCTGTTAGTAGGTCGATATTGTTTCGAAATTTATAGATTCAAACATTTTTCTTCATTAATGTTTCGCTAGGGTGTGTTTTGGTCAAAGTTGGTTTGTTGGTGCATAATTGTGGTTATAGTTTATTATGTATAATCTTTTTGAGTTTAAAACTCTATTTAGAAGTCATGCATTGATTGGGTTTTGCTCATAAATTGAATGGTTTCATATTAAAATAATTGAGTCAATGATTTGATTATAGTTCTTGGTTTATTAGTTTAGAGAGTATAATTAATTAGCATAGGCATCGAGCAACTGTCGGCCAGTGCTTAAGGTTGTGTTATGCCTATTTTGTTTGCATGCATATGAAGCAAGATCACATGAACCCTAATTAAGTGCAGACTTGAACCTGCCGGAGTGGAATTTTTTTTTAAGAGTGGGATTTTGAACCCACACCCTTTCGGACCAGAACCTTAATCTGGCGCCTTTAGACCAACTCGGCCACATGGTGCTTTGATGTAGTAATGAACCAACAGAACTAAAGAAAAAATTCTGTATGAAGGTTCTTTGGTTGGCTGATTTAATTGTGATTTAAATCATGTACTAGATTCACATGCTTTTGATATAGTAGATCAATTTTGGTATAATCTTTACAGATTATTTGATGTAATCTGTTATTGCATATATTTAGTCTTCTATAGATTATTCTATTTAAAGTAATCCTTATGCATTATTTGATATTATCTTTGGATGCATATCCTCCGTAGATTATTTCATGAATTTTGTTATAGTGATAATATCCAATTTTGTCAAATTAAAATTTATGATTATACTTTTGATTACTTTATTTGAGTAATAATCTTATGAATATACATGTATATAAAGTTTTGGACATGATTCAGTTTTATAAAATTTAGTCAACATTCAATTTTTTTGGTGCCTTTTATGACTGGCAATAGTTGTCCAATATTCTAAGTAGACTCATTGAAACAACATGTCGCCAAAGTGACCTCTCTTGCGTAGATAGTCAACGAGGGATGTCGGATGTTTGGTGTGTATATTCATGCGGGTATTAGCCGGCCCAAAGGAAGGTTAATACTTGGCCGAATTGCACACATACTTGTGGTGATAAATGTGTGACAATTATAAGGTTTACATGTGAATAATAACCCGATCCAAAGATAGGCTTATTATTTGACATGACTTATTGTCAACGTTCGATCATTACACCAAGAATACCACTTGCAGTTAATATCACTGTCCAAAAACTTGATATTAATGATGTACTAGGTACCTTGAGAAGGGGTTCACCATTATTTGAATTTGTTCGACTATATTTTACGCTTTGGTTATTTGTTAGAGCATGTTTATTTTTTGTTGCTTTGTTCTTTTTTTGCAGTTAATGTTGTTAAAATATCTGCCAATAAGATTTTAATTTACATGTTTAATGGGATAAACTTTAAGGGCAAAAAGAAATGAATACAGTAACTACTAAGGGTCCAGGTCAAAAGAAATAACAATATAAAACTAAGGGTTGTTCTTTTGTGATAAGACAGGACACATAAGGAAGAAATGTACAAAGTACCACGCATGGCGTATAAAAAAGTATATTTCTAAATTTGGTCTGTTCTGAGGTTAATTTAGATTTAGTACCTAAAAACACATGGTGGTTAGATTCTGGTGATACTACCCACATTAGTGTTTATAGACAAGGTTGTCTGAGCTACCGAAAGCTAATTTATGGTGAAAGATACATCTATGCGGGTGACGGAAAATCGGAAGAAATGGAAGCAATAGAACATTTTAGGTTATTATTGGGAACCGGTTATTATTTGGATTTGATAGACACTTTTGTTGTACCGTCTTTTAGACGAATTTGGTTTCGGTCTCCTTAAGTACAAGTCTGGTTATCATTGTTCGTTTGGAAATAATAAGTTTAGTCTATCTCTAAATCCAAATATTATTGGTAACGGTTCCTTTAAGGTTTATGATTGCCTATATTCAGTTGAAACTATTGTAGCTTAAATTAAACCTTGTATGTGGAGTTACATGGTACTAAATGCAATTAACAATAATAAAAAATTAGCCTCATTATGACATAAGTGATTAGGTTACATCTCTAGAAATAGAGTTTAACGGCTTGTATCTGATAAGATTTGGATTCCATTAACTTGGTAGACTTAATGTCTGTATTGAATGTGTAAAGGGAAGACAGACCAAAGTTAAATTATAAGCAGCTACTTCATTGACTATGCTGACAAATCGAGGGGTTAATAATTATACGGTCCCATACTAAGAATTTTTTTTGAGACAAGAAGTATAATATTTTTGAGGATGTTGAGTTTGGGGAGAATAAAGTCAAAGACATTATCTTTGAGAGGAATCGATTGTGATTCCTACTATCACTTTTGACAATGTGCAGGATTTTGTACCTGTCATTGATCAAGAAGTGGATTCGGAGCCTCAACAAGACAATGTCGAATTACCTCTACAAGTCGTTTTGAGATACCTTGACAAGATAATGTAGCAGCACCCCCATTCAAGATAAGGTAATTATTTCTGAGAAACAAACTCAACAAACTCAAGAATCGGTAATGTTAAGATGGTTCACAAGAGAAGTGAGAAATATAATTTTGGATAATATTGTCATATTTCTCTAGGAACGTAAGAAAAACTATGGAATTGGAAGGTGATTCAATCATCTTCCGTCAGGCCATGGAAAGTTCCAACTCTTAAAAGTAGATTGAGGAAATAAATAAAAGTATAAGTCTATGCAAGACAATAAAGTTTAGGAACTTGTCATATTACCAAAAGATACGAAGTTCATTGGTTGAAAATGGACATTTAAAACCAAGAAAGATTCGAAAGGATAATGTGAAGTGGTATAAAGTACGTCTTGCAGCTAGTAACTTTACTCAAAAGTTAACGATTGATTTTAAAGAGACTTTCTCTTCGGTATCTTTGAAAGACTCTTTTAAAACAATCACAGCACTTGTTGCACATTTTGATCTTGAGTTACATTAAATAGATGTCAAAATTGTGTTTCTCAATGGTAACATCGACGAAACAATTTATGGTGCATGCAGAAAACTTTGTGTCGAAAGACCCAAAGAATATGGTTTACAAATTGACAAAATCTATTCATGGACTCAAGCAGGATTCTCATCAAAGGTACTTAAAGTTTTACCAGTGATTATCTCGTTTGGTTTTTGAGATAAACACTATTAAAGATTGTGTATATCACAAGTTCAGTAGGAGTAAACAATTTTCTTTAGTTATATATGTTGATGACATACTGCTTGCAAAAATGATATAGGTATATTGTACGACACTAAATATTTCTACCAAATAATTTTCAGAAGAAATATCTTGGTGTCGTTTCTTTTGTATTAGGAATCCAGATATACCGTGATCGTTCTCGAGATATTCTTGGATTATCACAAATATTTATATCAATAAAGTACTTAAAAGATTTGGCATGCAGGAATACAAACAAGGTGACAACCCTTTCATTAAAGGAGACAAGTTCAGTCTCAATCAAGTGTCCTAAGGTTAGCCTTAAAATTAAAAAAATACAATAGATTTTTCTTTCATGGTCAGTTGTAGGAAGTCTAATGTATGCTCAAGTATGTACGCGTTAGGATATTGCGTACATAGTCAGATGTTAGGCAGATATTTAAGCAATATGGATGGATCATTAGGTAGCAGCCAAACTACTTAAGTAATTATAGAAAACAAGAAATTATATGCTCTTTGTAGGAGATCGGATAATTCTGGAGATCATAAGGTATTCCGACTCCGATTTTGCTGGATGCCAACACAGCAGGAGATCCACATCATGTTATACTGACTAATGGAGATATATTTTGGATGAGTGTCAAATATGCACTCACAATTTCTTCCACCATGGCAGCAAGGTTTGTAACATGCTGTGGGGCATCTATTCAGGGAATATGGTTGCAAAATTTTGTCACAAGCTCGCCTGCAGTATGGTGTTGAAAGACCAAATAAATTATGGTATAGCAATAAATCAGCAGTTGTATTCCAATAACAACATAAACTTGTATAAGTCAAGAATATTGACATAAAGTTTCTAGTTGTGAAGGAAAGAATTCAGAATGGTTAAAATGTCCATATAGCACATTAGAACAAACTCCATGTTAGCGGATCCGCTCACAAAAGTATTATCATCCAAGGTCTTTCATGAGCATACTGCTCATATGGGTGTTAATTAAGAATATGGCAATACAGTGGGAGTTCGTATTTTATATATTTGGGTTATTTGGTTTTGGACACATTTATGTATTAAAGTATTTTGGATATTTATCTGATCAGATATATGGAAATTCAGTCCATTCTGTTTTTATTATGTTAAAGTATTGATCTCATGAAAGTTAAGGAGGACCAGTTGAAATAGACATGTATTGATCACATTGCGTGTAATTTCCATGCTACGCATCATGATTGACCTATGTCGTTTAGCTATATTGGTATATGTGACCATTGATGGTTTAGTTACGCTATATGTGATGAAGGCCGCTTTGATCCTATGTTGATATGGTTAATGAACGAGATTGTCCGGATATACCCTTAGGATTAAGATAGCAATTTATGAGCTCACTAAGGTTAACACAATTATAAGGTTACATATGTGGCCCAGAGGAAGATTGTTGAAATTATTCAATAATTAAAGGGCCACACATGTAAAATTAATTGTGTTTGGGCTATCTAAATAATTAAGCCAAATTAAAGTGGTCTATTTGAAAATTGGCTTAAGGGTATAATTGTCATGGAATTAATGTGTAGATACCGGAGATAATTCTAATTTGATGAGAGGCCAAATTAGAAATATCAAAACATATAAATATATGTATTCATTAGGGTATAGTCCCCAACTCATACGGCCACCAAAGAGAGGGTTTCTCTATTCTCTTCTATATCCCTTCAACAAAGAGAGGAACAAAGATTTTATCTTTGTTATTAAGGGTCGTAGCGGATTGGAAGATCAAACCCCGTAAAGAGACGTACGCTTCAAGATCCGTCAAGCAAAGATAATGGATTCAGGTACGCTTCCGTATTTAGTTTTGTTCTTCATCTCATGAATCGACAGGGTACAATAAATTTCTAACAACATGTCCGACGGAAGAAGGACCGACACTATCCGAAGGACCGGGAGCAGAAGGACCCGGAGCAGTAGAAGAACCCGGGTAGTGCGATGTCATCCGGGTCATCTCCTCCCGCATGGACGTCACCACCGAGGTTAAAGTCCTAAGCTGTGTCCTCACATCCTCGTCGACCTGAGTCGCGAGAGCAGGAGCGGCGCTAGTGGAAGTCTCAAAGACGTTTGTGACAGCGCTATGGATCCGGCGCCATAGACGCGCCCGCCTCTCCCTATTCCGTCGGCAGCTTGTACGAACAAGTCATCCAAGTGAGCGTCATGAAAAGAACGACTGGGCGGACGTCGATTCACCAATACCCTCGACAAGAGTGGGCTCAATCGTGCTAATGGCCGTACGATACTTAGCCTATCTAATAAATGTGTTTAGTTTACTTGAGTTTTTCTATGTTATAATCTAAATCCTAAGGCCTCATTATCACAGAAATTATAAACTAAACTACTTACAATTCTATAACATAAATCTCATAAACTTAAATACCTACATGAGTCTGCTCGGCCCTTTCATCGACGAAGCTACCGTCCTTCTTCCTCTTGTGCGTACTTGCGAATACATCGTCCAAAGTGACCGAGCATGGATCTTTTCCCTCTTTTGCCATCTTTGTCGCTTGCGTACGAAACATTTAAAGAATAAAGTTTTTTTCTGATATCAAGTAATTAAAAAATAAAGTTTTTTGATATCTCACCAGATCTCCAAGCATCGCTGCGTGGGGCCTCGATCCCCCGTATGTATACCTGCTGCCTGTCGATTCACCTTTGTCGATTTATTCTTGAACTCGGGCGTATTCATGTGTTCTTCTATATTCAGAGACATATACATCCTCTGCAAGCGCTTCGTGATCAACAAGTAATGCATATCCTTGTTAGGACGTCGTTTTCTAGTTGACTTTCCTTCTCCCAGAACTGGCTTGTAACGATCCGTATTACAGAAACTACATCTTTCTATGTCCTCGTTTCTTGTAGTACAACATGCATCCATTGCGACAACAATATATCTTCTCGTATCCCAGTCCCAGCTGTTGAACCATTATCTTTGACTTGTAGAAGTTTTTTGTAAGCTCTTTCGATTCCTTCGTAACACCTTATTGATTAATTTGTTGTGTGATCCGATCGTAGCACGCTTGCAGCAAGTTAAAATCAGACTTTATGTTCAACAACCACATCATCACTGACAGTATGAATGTGTTTCACAACCAGGATATAGAGGAGTATCTGCATCCTTAAACATATCATAGAACTCCTTTGCCTCGGGATTAGGATCCTCCGGATCAAAATTAGGCCCCGTCGTATCGTACACCATCTCTTATGCAAGGTTCTGCAGGTCTCCATAATCAACAGAGCCTATGTCGTCTTCGATGACAAAATTGCAACATGCTCATGAAAAGCAGAAGTAGCAACGTCCGTAACAAACGTAGCTTGCCTTTTCGTATATAGTTCACCTTGCGATGACCACAGTCCGTAATCATGTACGAAACCCTTACGGGTCAAATAATCTCTCACAGTCACCACTTCTTCGTAACGTCTACTGCAACAATTACCACATGGACACGTGATTTTGTTACCGTCCATGTAATGAGCTTTGCTCATGGCAACTTAAGAAACACTTCACGCCTGCCCTGAAATCGTCACTCACAATTCTGCTCTTGTGTTGCCGTTTGTACATCCATGTACGATCAACGAAGTAACGATCTATCGCATATTAGATGTGAAAATATGTATTGTAAGACAAAGTAAATAGAACTGCAATTAAGAATATATAGTCCGATACTGACCCCCCTCTACTTCGTCGCTCTATTTCCTCTGCTTCTTAAGAACCCCCTCTCCTCTTACGTCGCTCTACTTCCCTGCTTCTTAAGAAGGCCCCCTCTGACCCTCCTCTACTTTTCTGCTTCTCATTTGACTCTCTCAGCCTCCTATTCTGCATCATATGATATCCACCTCAACCAAAGCTAAAGAAGTGTAAAAATATTAATATTAACCAAGGTTCACAGTATCGGTATCGAAATCGGTACACCATGAATCTCATGGCTTCCTCTACCAGAGCATAATGTAAAATCAAATGAATCAGAGCTTCATATTCAAAACATTAGAAGTAAAAATTTCGATTGGTGGTAGGGCGAGCCAGAATCCTTTGATTTTACCGTCAAAGGATTCTGGCTCGCCCTACCACCAATCGAAAAAATTTTACTTCTAATATTTTGAATATGAAGCTCTGTTTCACGTTTGGTTTTACATTATGCTCTGATAGAGGAAGCCATGAGATTCATGGTGATACCGATTTCGATATCGATACTGTGAACCTTGGTTAATATTAATATTTTCATACTTCTTTAGGCTTTGGTTGAGTTGGATATCATTTGATGCGGAATAGGAGGCCACATGATCCGAATGAGAAAAAGGGGAGTAGGGAGGCTCACTCTATACACTCTAGGTACTACGATATACTACTAGGATACTCACTCTATACACTCTGACTTATGCAAGCCTTTTGAGGCAATCAGCGTTATACTAGATTTTCGAAAAAATCTATAACTCTGATAGGCCCAAAAGACTTGGCATAAATAAATTTAATCCTAACCCCTAACCCTAACCCGAACCCTAAAAATAAGTGCCAATTTAGGAGTTCACACATTGGGTTAACATCAGATAGTAAATCAGTGGTATCAGTAGTTAATTAGTATCAGTACATAATAAAGCCTTACTGGCCAGCTCAACATATGGTAGCCATCTCAGCATACAGTCAACATAGGGCAACTGCATATGCTACTTGTTAGAGTTCCTCGTCTTACAGAGCTTGGAAATGATACATTTTTCCAAGATTATATGGTTTCTAGCAGAGGCCCAACTAGAAAGTGTTTAATTAAATACAAGATAATAGAGAGACTTTTGGGTGAGTATTTCTTTAACCAAGCTACAAAGAAGGGGACTAATGAGAACATTGGCCCTGTTACATGCAAACATGGTTGGTTCTTTTGGGAATGGGACCCAGGTTCAGCCATACATAAAGGAAGATGCAGCTGCAATATATTCAGTAGAGAAGAACTGCAGAGGGCATGGGATCCAGGTATACCTATTCCTTTGGTTTCTATATTTGCTACCATTACATTACCAGAACAGAAAGGAGTTGAGACTGGTTCACCCTGTTTGGATGCACAAACTGAGGGTTCACATGTACTTAAGAACAACGAAGAAGAAGCTATTACACTTCAAATGATGTTGATGAGGAAATGGCACCTTGGTAGAATCAAATGGGACCAAAGAGAGTTACTTAGAATTTAAAAAAAAATGCTGAAAGTAGCTCAGTATTTGCCAATGGATGCAGTGGAAACACATCGATTACTGATTGTTCTTGTTATGTTCGAAGAAAGTCCTTTGGATCTCTTGATAGCTCTTCTCCGATTGAGAAAGGCACATTCTGTAAGTTTGAAGTTTGGCAAGGTCTTGCAGAAATATGCTCCAGCTTTTCCTACTGCAAGTATGCTGAATTTCTTTTGGAAAAGATAAGGGTCTGTTACACTAGTAAAATCTGTCAAATCAGTGACGCCTCAAGACGTCGCTAAATAGGGAAAATACGTCGCTAATTTAGCGACTATTACGACGTATTTAGCGACATTTTCAAGTAGTCGCGATTAACCTAGTCGCTAAACAAGAAAACGTCGTAATATCGCTATTGCGACGAGCTTTAGCGACGCGGACACGTCGCTAATTTAGCGACTGCCAGCGACGTAAAATGTCATCATTTACCGACGTAACCTAGCGACGTTGAGCGACTTGACATGCATCGATGCTGACCTGGCTTGAGAGCCAAATGGCGACGTTCTGCGACTTTTGACGTCGCTATATTATCGACATATAGCGACGTTTCGCGACGTCCTAAGTAGCGACGTTTAGTGACGATCAGCGACGGTACTCATTAATGTTAGCGACGTGCCTTACATTTACTTAGCGACGTTTACTTCGTCGCTGACAGTCTGAACGTCGCTAATATTTAAAAAAAATACATTATTTGGAGAATTTGCAGCATTTGGAGAATTTGCAGCATCCCCTACACCATTTGTTACAACAACGACGGTGTATCACGAACACAGTATCAAACAACACATATACACACAATCACGAACACGTTTGAAACACAATCTCATCAATACACAGATTTATGAACATTTGTAACAACAATGTCAAACATAATGTGTCCACATAAGAATAATGTATGTATAACCACATAAAAGACCCAACAATGGGCCATCACACAACAATGTATATGCCGACTACGGCTGATCAGGAGGAGCATCACCGCTCCTGGAAAGAAGGTAAGCATACTGCTCCGGTGTAAGAACCACCGATGATGAAGGACGAGGCAATGCAACCGCTGGAGAAGGAGGTAGTGTAACCGCGAGAGATGCGTCCGCGTCTCCTCTAGGGCTCGGAGTCTGGCGCTACATTGCTCCATGCAAGCCGCTATTCTGGTAACGTGTCGTGAATGGACTCCTGTGTCCCCTGTACTTGTTGCACGGTGCGCTCGAGCTCGTCAAAGCGTACGGTAACCGACGCAGCGTCCTCTTGCACCTGAGGCCCTTGCTGCTCAGCAATTCCTCAGCATATCGTCGCGCAGCTCAGCAATCTGGCAGACAATGGTCTCCTCGACTCGGGACGACTCGGCCTGTGACGGCTGTGAATGCGCACTGGAAGAGGGAGCCCTGGATGCCTGCGTCGCAACAAATGCGCCGTAGGACCCCGTACCGTAGTACGTACCCCTCTGAAGACCACCAACAGTGGTCTTCCAGAGCTCGTCCTCCGACTGAGGCGGAGAGGGTTGCGATGTACCAACCCCTCCCTCTGCCTGTGCACTAGCACTCGCACGCTCATCACGTAGCCTAACATACTCTTCCTAGAAATCATTGTGCATCTCTATACATCAGTACTTACCTAAATTAGCCTAATAAACGTCTAAAATATTTAATTATTATTAAGTATATGGTTATCTGTATATTCTTCAAGTTGTGTTAAAAATTAACGAAATCTAAATTAGTACTTACATAGCTCTGAGTAGCCCGGTCGTCGATGAGCTTCCCGTCCTTCCGATGGGTGGCCAGGAAGACGGTCACCATGTTTGCGTCCTCACCCCTCTTCACCTGCGTGTTTGTTATATTTTATTCTTTAGTAAAATAGAAAATTATATAATCCTACTATCAATAAAATCTTATATTTTACAATAAATTACATACCAGACGACGGAAATGCTCCGTCATAGGAATCGATCTACCACACCACTTTGGCCATCGTCCTAGCCGCCTTCGCCTTTTCGACCGCTCTTTGTACTCGGGCTCCTCAAATCGAGCCCTCATCATGGTCCGCTGGTCAGGTGTGATCCAACCAGCAATCGACTTTCGGAGCGGTGACGAGCTTTTTGATCATCAATTGCATCACGGATCAACTTGGCGGCGACGGCAGAAAACTGCCTCTCAATCTGCTCGGCCCGGTATGGTGGATAAAAATAAGTCCTCTACAAGAATTACAAATTAAAATAATAAGTTCTAAAAAATGCTTAAAATTATATTAATCATACTAAATTGACTATCTTTAGTTACCTTGAAGTGGGCAAACCAGAATGCCTTCCTCTCTTCGAGGCATCCGAGTAGTTGATCCACGGACCCCCATAGTTGGACCTTAGAAAGGTGCCAATGCTCTCTGTACCGACGAGGGACGATATATGTATACAACGATAACCGACGTATTAATGAATATATATAGATATACAGACATGCATAAAATATTGATTTAACTTACTTCGTAGGACCGTCGGCCCAAATCTCCATCCTCGTCTCGTCCTGAGGTGCGCATGGAGGGTCGCTCTGGTATGGATCCGCCCGAGCGGGACGGGCGGGAGTAGGGACTACCTCCTCCACCTGCTCCCCACCCGCCATGCTGCTGTCAGCGGTAGAAAGGCTAGGGAAAGTAGTATGATCAGCAAGCCTGGAACTGCTCGTCGCAGGTGCACTGCCCCGGACCTGAGACCGTATGGTACAATGGAGTGCTCGGGTCAGACGATGGTCCAGAGCCATCCTCCTGTTATGGAGCTCTCTGTCCACCTAAGGACACGGATCATCCTGGCCTATCTCGCGTCGTCCTGAGGTGCCTCCGCGTCGTCCTGCCATGCTGATAATAACATTGGAGTTCATAATTTAAGACTACAGAAATATGAATACATCGAAATCACAGTTTATGATTGAAAATATAAATAAATACAATGACAGTTTAGAAATCTACATATATTGGAATTCATAATTTAAGTTTTCAAAAATGATCATAGTTCATAATTTAAGATTACAGAAATATGAATACATCAAAATCACAGTTTCTCAATCATCCTCTGAAAATTCATCTTCTTCGTTTGCCTCCTCCTCCTCTCATCCTCTTCCTCTTCCTCTCATCGTCACTAGCATCTCCTTCGTCTTCCTCTTCGGATACTTGTACCTCTTCTACACAAGTAGATATTGAAAGGAAACTTCTGCTGAGTCGACATCAACTGTATTAGGTACAAGAGGCAGCTCCTCCTGATAAGCCACTTCGTCGACGTCGTAGGTATTTCTGGCTTTAGTCTTGCATACTGCCCACCAGTCGTACCTCGTTGTTCCCCGTCTAGGATATGTTGTAAAATATACGAGTTGAGCTTGACTTGCTAGGATAAATGGTTCATATCCTTGGTATCGACGATGGTAGTTAATATCCACAAGACCATGCTTGTCAATTTTCCATCCTTGATCTTGTATGGGATCGAACCAATCAACTTTGAACAAAACGATCTTGGCAGGCTCTATGCCATAGTTGTACGTCAATTCCACGATCTCCCGTAAGATGCCATAGAAATCATTACCTGGAGTGACATCTTTGTAGTTTGTAGATTTGATACACAAGCAACTGTTTTTGTGGAATCAAGATCCAGAAGCTATCTCTGATGAGAGCATTTGTTGACTTGAACTTAAACCCATTCACGCAATAACTTGGCCATACTTTGACACATAAATTGGTCCCTTGGCAAGAGTTCTAATAGATTCATTCTCAAGAATGACGTTCGGACGATCGACCTAAACACGAAAAGATACAAAATTAAGTTTAATGTTAAGTTATTTCTTGTGCAGTTGTGAATGGAGGAAGATTCTAACTAGCTTCTTACGTACATATGCAGTCAACCAAGACGGGAAATGAAGTCTCATTTCTTCTTCTACTTCTTCATCTGCAATGTATGGTCTACTTGACCTAACCTCATCATTAAATTTGCTGAAAACCAATAAATATCGGGATATACTCGTTAAATTATAATAACGTAATCAACAAATAGATGACTTGAACGTTGAAGATTTTACTTACCACTCTAGCTTTTCCACTTCATCCTCCTCGCAGTTGAGTAATATATATAACTGGGCAGCCTTTAGTTCCTCATCATTCAAATATCTTTTTCAGTTTTCTGAAGGCTTTCCAAGAGCATTAAAGACTTTCAATAATGCATCATTAATTCTATATCTCCATCGTCGTTTCGGAGCTCTTGTTCTATTTGTAGCAATATGAGGCTTGAAATACATTGAACAGAAGTTTGTAATCTCCTCAAGGACATAGGCTTCACAAATAGAACCCTCGACCCGTGCCTTATTTTTTACCTTCCTCTTCAGGTGGTTTAGATGGCGCTCGAACGGGTACATCCACCGATAACCGACGGGCCCACAACACGTGCCTCATATGAAAGATGAATTGCAAATGCTCCATAGAGTCGAAGAATCCAGGAGGGAACACCCTCTCAAGCTTACACAATGTTACTGCATGTCCTTTCCTGCTTTTCAAGCCGATCGAAGCAACTTAGTAGAACAAAGATCTTGAAGAACATGCTAAGCTCTGTCAATGGATCCCAAACGACATGAGGTAAGAATTCGAAATGCAATCGGGATTAACCTCTCCATAAAAATGTGACAGTCGTAGCTCTTCATACCCTGTAGTTTGTTCTCCTTCGGGTAACACATCTTCTCAAATTCGATACGTACCCGTCTGAAATTTTAGGCCCTGGATCCACCTATAAAGTTTACCTTTGTCCTCCTTGTCCAATAAGAAAATGGCCCTGGGCTGCTTATACTTCTCACTGCCTTCCTTTATCAAATGCAACTCTGGACGTCTGCATATTTCTTCTAAGTCCAACCTGGCCTTGGGATTGTCTTTCGTCTTCCCCTTTACGTCCATCACAGTATTTATTATATTGTAAATACATTCTTCTCGATATGCATGACATCCAGGTTATGTCTGAGCAGATGGTCACTCCAATATGGTAGGTCCCAGAATATACTCCTCTTCCTCCAGTTGTGAGCGCGGCCAAATCCATCACAATTGTACCCCGTAGGCTCTTCAATAGCACTTGACAATTCTTTAACTTCTTCCCATATCATGTCCCTGGACCACCGTGGCGGTGGACTGGACTTCTCTACCACGCCAGCACAAAAAGCATTCTGTTCCTCCGGTACGGATGATCCTTTGGCAGGAACTGTCGATGACAATCAAAGAAGCATGGTTTTCTCCATGTTTCAAACGGAAAGCCTTAGTATGATCCATGCAATACGGACATGCAAGACGACCATGGGTGCTCCAACCCGATAACATTCCATAGGCCGGGAAATCATTGATGGTCCACATTAGTGCGGCCCTCATCTGAAAGTTCTGTTTTCTGGAAACATCATATGTGGTTGCACCTACTTCCCACAACTGATTCAGCTCATCTACCAAGGGCTGTAAGTACACATCGATGTTCCTCTTCGGGTTCTTCGGACCTGGAATAATAACAGTTAGGAACATGTAAGGAGTCTTCATACACATCCAAGGCGGCAAGTTGTACGGAGTAACAATCACTGGCCAACAAGAATATTGTGAGCCCGAAAGTCCAAATGGGGTAAAACGTCGGAGGAAAGCCCCAATCTGACATTACGCTGCTCCAAAGCAAAATCGGGATACACTCGATCAAAGTGCTTCCATGCTTTCCCGTCGGATGGATGATCCAGTACTCCATCTATTTGTTCTCGCTTGTGCCAACTCATATTATCAACTGTCTCCTTTGCCATAAACAACCTCTGCAACCGCGGCGTCAAAGAAAAATAGTGCATCGAATCTGTTGGCTTGCGTGCACCAGAAGTCCTTGTTGTACTAGTTGCCTTGAAGCGATCGGCACCACAAAATCTGCAGGCGTCTTCATCCTTGTCGTCCTTATAGTACAACATGCATCCGTTGCGATATGCATCAATTTTTTTATACCCCATCCAGAGCGATCTCACCATTCTCTTGGATCGGTAGAAGTCTTTAGGTAACTTGCCACCCTCCGCAATATATCTATAATTAACTCAGGATTCGATTGTAGCATTCTTGAGACATGTTAAAATCTGATTTTATGCTCAACAATCTTGTAACCACCTCCAACGGTGAATGGTCATCACAACCAGGATATAAAGGAGTCCTTGCATTCTTCAGCAACTCCATGAACTTTACAGCATTGGCATTCGGTGCCTCCTCAGCTGTATATTGATTGTTCGGATCGAAACTAGGCCCCGCAGCATCGAAAACCATGTTCGTCCACCCTTGGTCGTAATCAGCATGCTCGTGGACATCTACATAAGGCTCCACATAAGGCTCCGGCTCGGAGGCTAAAGACACAAGTTCTCCATGTGCGGTCCACTGATAATAATTTGGCATGAAACCCCTCGAATACAAATGATATGTCACATCCACTTCCGAATGATATTTCAAGTTACGACATCTCATACATGGACACTTAATTTTTGTACGGTCCATGTACTGAGGGAACGCCTTGGCAAACTGCAGGAACTGTTGCACACCCTGTATAAATTCATCCCGTACACCGTACATGTTATCAGGATGACGATTGTATATCCACAAACGGTTCCGCAGATAGTAATTCATATCCATTTTAAGATAATTCTGCAAAGATTGACACAGATAATAATTTATCAGGATGACGATTGTATATCCACAAACGGTTCTGCATAATTGCCAAGTGTGGGGACGAATAGCTCAGAACACAACCCAAAATGCATTCTAGCATACATTAGTTTGAATCATCTATGTTCTGTACATATTGTGTAGTATATGTTCTTATCGAATCTAGTATCTGAAGGATGTAACAGAATCAAGATGAACCCACATAATGTAATACTAAGACATTATCTACTACTAAAAGATGTAGTGATAGGTTGTCGTATCATCATTGCAGAGGGATGGGGGTCGGAGGACAGTCAACTTTATCTACGGCTACATAGTTTCTGCCTCGCCAGTCGAATGGCTGCAGGGACTTGTCCTGATCACGATGTCGTACCGTAGATTAATGCAAATTCCTTATAGCAAATGTCATACATAGATTTCTGTCTCGCCAGTCGAATGGCAGATAATTATACAAATCAAACTAGTCAAAGGGTACTGAACAGAAAGTCTAATTAAGACCTTCAACTAAGCAGTCAAAGGGTACTGAACAGAAAGTCTAATTAAGATTTTCAACTAAGCAGCGCTGTAGGATTTAAAATATGGTATTCAGGATTAGTATCCATCCTTCGTGACATAGCTGACTCTGCCAAAACCTGACCAACATATCCTACACTAATCATTCCATATTTCAGTAATGTCAGTGAGCTAAATCATACTCAACTGTCGAGAATACTTAGGAGAAAACTCATTCACAGGATTAGTATCCATCCTTCGTGACATAGCTAAAATTTTATAGAGCTCGATAATAATTATTAGTCAATTTATTCATCATTTCAAAACCCTAAAAATGCCCAAAAAAACTCCCAGTATCAGTAAATAGGGCTCAAACCCTAAATTAGAATTCGAATCCAAGCAAAACATCAAATTGACAGTTGATATGCCCAAAAAACTCCCAGTATCAGTATATAGGTGTCACACTGTGAGACTCGTGTCCACACAGTAGGACAGGACGTGTCCAAACCAACCAAATAGGTGTCACACGAACTAGAAGCGAGTCCACTGTGAGTCTCGTGTCCCCGGCAGCGAGTCCACTGTGAGTCTCGTGTCCCCGACAATGAGTCCACGCTCTCATGGACACGAACTAGAAGCGAGAGAGAGAGCTAGAAGACGAGAAGAAACTGGGAAGCAGGGGGGGAGAGTTACCTGAGGAGGAGCTACCTGAGGAAGGAGGAGGAGGAGGAAAAGGAGGAGGGAGATCGTCGGAGGAGCGCCGTGGAGGAGGAGGCCGAAGGAGGGAAATCGCCGGAGGAGCGTCGCGGTGGAGGAGCGCACGAAAAATTTGGGGGGAAAATTTGTGAAAGATCGAAAAGGAAACCCTTGCCGGCTATATGAAACGATTAGCGACGTTCTTTTAGGACGTCGCTGATATTTATGAAACGACGACGCTGCTTAAAGTGCGTCGCTACACGTCGCTATATCAGCGACGTGTACCGACGAACTTGCGACGCCTATTCTCATTTAACAAATTGCAACCGCTAGACGTCGCTATTAGTCGCTGTTAGCGACAAACAGCGACGTCTTGGAAAAACGTCGCTAAAACCCCAAAAAATAGCGACGTTCTTCCTTGGAGTCACTAAATACGTCGTTGATATGACTTATTTTGGTAGTATTACTAAACAACCTAGGGGTCTATGGGGGCTGTTGTTATGTTCTAGTGTGGGATCCAGGAATCAAGCTTCGGTTTCAAGCTATTAGAGCTTCAGTATCAGGGATAATAGCTCAAAAAGCTAAGTTTCGGTCTTATCCAGTTCACTAGAGCAGCATATTAAACTATCAGATACTGATATTAGTAGTATCAATCACTACTACTAATGAGTATCAGAACCCAGTGAGCATATAGAGGAGCATTGCGTCGTATCAACCAGTTCCTAGTTCCAGTTTCAATCATTAGGAAGGCTAGCTACGCTTGGAGTATTGAGGTGTATCAGTATCAATTAGTGCAGTAGCTCATGTTCCAGGTTGATGGCAATAAAAAGAGACTTTATTTACCTAAATTTCAGTCAAGCTTAAATTCAAATTGAGCAGAGTATAGCATCTTACACCAGAAGATTAGCCTAGTTCATTACCCAGTTCATTGCTAGTAAGAAGATTTGGGGACCATATGAGAAGTTCATTGAAAGTTACCTTTACCTTTACCTTGAGACAAGGTCAAAATTTAAGGGGAGGGCATTGATAAGTACCAATTTAGGAGCTCACACATTGGGTTAACATCAGATAGTAAATCAGTGGTATCAGTGGTTAACTAGTATTAGTGCATAATAAAGCCTTACTGGCCATCTTAGCATATGGTAGCCATCTCAGCATACAGTTAGCATACAAGTGATTTTTCGTATGTCATTACAGTTGGCCAATTCTTATCCAGTCATGTCCAGTCACCTATGGATGGGTATCAACATAGTATCAGTATTGATACTGAGCTCTGGAAACACACATAAGCCTATAAATAGGGAAGATGTGCAGAGGAAAGGATTTGGTAAATGAATTGTAATATTTTTCTTTTAGCATTTATTTTATTTTTTCCTACAGTTGTAGATTTCCCCGTTCCTTTACAATTTGAATTCTAAACTTAGTTTCTTCCCCAAATCTCTAAATCTTCTTCTAATTTTTCTTAATTCTTCTATAATTTACTTCAGAAATGTCAAATTACTCCATATATTTTCTAGTTCCAGATTGATCACATTTGGGATCCTATCACCTAACCCAAACCCAAACCCCAGACCCTAACCCGAACCCTAACCTGAACCCTAACCCTAACCCTAACCCCAGATCCTAACCTGAACCCTAACCCTAAGAGAGAGAGAGGAGAGAGTAGTACCTGAGAGAGAGAAAGAGTGTCGGAGGGGGGGCTCGTCGGCGGGCACGTCGGATAGGGGGAGGGCTCGTTAACGGGCACGTCGGACGTCGGAGGGGGGCTCTTGAGGAGAGAGAGGTTTTGGAGAGAGAGAGTTCGGGGGGGAAATGAACACCCCCCCCCCCCCCCCCCCGTCGATTCGAATTAAAAGGTACATAACTTTAGCAACAGCTTTGCGATGAACTAATTTCGTCACTAAGCCGTCGCCATAGAAGCACAAAATTTTAGGCAGCACGAAAATCTGGACAACATTACGACAAATTAGCGACGACTTAGCGACAGACTTGACGTAGCGACGAAAGTCATGTTCGTCGCTAAGTTGAGCAAACTTTGGCGCGACATTCCCGCGTGTTTTTCGTCAATTACTGGTAGATGTGCGACTATTTAGCAACAACTGTTACTTCCGTCGCTAGATTACCAACGGACAAGCGACGCCTGGTCGACACTTTTGGACAATAAAAAATAATTTATATTTTACTTTATAATTTGACTGGAATCCGTCTTGATTCCATCGCTATTAGCGACTAAAAATTCCGTCTTTCGTCGCCAAAACCCTATTTTTTTTGTAGTGAGGTAGATTTTACAGCGATGGGAGATCTCATCATCACAGTAATCAATACAGAGGAACCTTGTGGCATGACAGCGATTGGGTCTTGTATACGAAGGCATTGTATTACGCCACTCCATAGTGGAGAATCTTTACGACATATTGTAAGTATAGGTTTGGATGGAGAAGTTGGTGACAAGGGGATGGTTGCAGTTGTGGGTATCGGTGACATGAACTTGACTATTGAGCTTGGCGAGAAGCTCGTTCTCAAGGGGTTCCTCATGTGTCAAGTTTTTGCTATAAATTGTTAGAGGTATGGAATCCGGCACATGATCATTATCGCTGTGACAAAGATTGGAAGCTTACAAAAGGTTCCCAACTGCTGACACGAGAAGATATATATTGTGGCATATACGTACTCAAGCTGCTAGGTGAATAGATAGGCCACAAACATCGAATGAAGGCTCGAGGGATATTTGACATGAGTTTAAAATCACTGAGAACTTGCTGAGGGGGGTCTTCAAGAAGATTTGACAGATAAGGAGGATTCGATTCATCAGGACAAAGCGACGAATAAAGGTACGTCGAAGATTGAGGGTCATTTTGTCAGTCCTATAGTAGTTTGTCAGTCTTTAGGTCTACAGATCCAATTTTGGTGACGGATGGTTAGCAATGCTTAATGGAGGGACATCAGTTTCATCAGTTCAAAGCCGGAAGGAGATCAAGTAATACAGCAAGTTTAAGCTGAGACGGATACATCTTCCATTTCATAGTTCAGAAAGAGTTGTGGGTCATCGACGGTGTGCACAATGCATAATTTTCTGCTCGACGGTATGCATAGTGCATGACAGTTTATCGGTCTTCAGGTGCGGATTGCTCTATGAATTTTTAGGGTTTCGATCAAGAACCTGTTCCGAGGACTGGCGGTACACCGACGGTTTACCGCATATTGAAATCTGGTTCAAAAGTGGCCCAAAGTCAGCATATGTTTGACTATTTGATCTAATCTGATGGCCAAGATTATTGCTGGACTAATTTAGATATTTTATAATCCTAAATTAGGGTTAATAACCTATATAAAGAGGCTAAGGGGAGTTTCTCAAAAGAAGATCAATGAGATATTCAAGGGAGTCATGTCCACCTATATCTAAGAGAAAATCGGTACTTTGCTCTTAGGGTTCGCCATTCAAGTGGCGGAAGGGAAGATATGTTCGAGGAGTCGTATTCTTCATTCAGGATGATCATCACAGGGTTGAATGAGTGACTTCTATTATAACCTTTTTTCGTTCTTAAGACTGGTGATGGGTTGAACATAGGGGCAAAGGGTTCAACATATATTGTAATCAATCTTGTGTTATTGACATATATAGATTGTCTAAGTGACTTATTCATCCAACATATACTGCGTTTTGATTTGTGTTGGTGTTTGCGTAAGACAAGAGCTTGTTACCTTCAGGTGGGTTGGTATTTTTTTCACGTTGTTTTCCAACCAACAATAAAGTGGACTATATAAAGCCCTCTTTGGATAATCATGGATTGCCTTCTTGCTTATCAAATTAGAATTTAAAAAAATAGTTAGGGTATATGTGAGATGTCGAGCAAATTTTAGGTCATTAATTTAATAAGATTATACATTATTGGCATATTAAAGAATTTGGGTATAGCTTAGCTCGAATACGTGTCCATAGGAGAGATTCGTAGGCTTGAGCGTATCACTAGCAGGGTAGAAGTTAGCTCGTGGGGGCCTGAGAAGAACTTTCAAAATTGGACTCCATACATAATGTGAGGAAGAAGAAAAATTAACTAAAATAAAAATGAATATAAGGAAGAAAAAAAAAAATATTACCACCAAGATTTGAAATAAAGATCTCCAATGTGTTAGTTTTACATGATAACTATTACACCACAATTCTTGAGTTAAATGTGGTCCATAGTGCATCTTTATTCTAATCTAAATACACCATATTGATTCTCCTTTAATTTTTGATTCATGGATCATCATCTAGTCTGTCCTAGATCAGGCCGTCCCTGATCACGACTACCCACGTGCTAGAAACGTTTGCTCTTTGATACACAGGATTGGTATAGTAACATAATATTGTTGATCATGATAAACAACTCGATGCATTTTTCTCATGATACAATAAAATAAACCATAACAAACAGTATTGTACTATACAATTTTTAGGTAAGCTGACATGAAACATTATTGTTACTATACAGCATGTTCACATGATATAAAGTGAGTTCTCTAAATGATCAGACCAAATAATTTAACTAGAGCCTTTTAAAAAAAATTCCTTCCAAACTAAAAAGGCACTAATATGCTAGCCAAATCTAACCACACATATAATTTCGGTATTTTTTTATATTATTAACTCTTCATATTTTATTTTTCACTTTGGCCAATATGAGTTCACGTGACACATTAGCATTTTTATAAGAAAATTTTAAATCTCAATAAGAACTTTCCAAAAAATAGCCTAATAGCCACTAGATGGGCTTGAAATTGTTGGAGTGGGTGGGGTTCCCAACCTATGTGGAGAAGACCCCGGAGTGCGACGAGCGCCGTTCGTGTGTCGAAGAAGCTCGGGAAGTGGGCGACGTAGAGTCGCTGCTGCTGTTGCTGCCCAGGGGGAGATTCTGGAACAGGGGATCCGAGTTCGGGCCGAACTCGGTCCCATGGCGAGTTCGGGCCGAACTCGGTCTGGCCACTCCAGTACTGTGGGGTGAGGTTCTGGATGCTTGACACAGAGTTCTGGCCGAACTCTGTGTCGTCGGGGGCTGAAGCGGATTTTAGGATGAGTTTTCATCATTGGATCTAATCCAACGGTCCAGGTTGGTTGCGGGATTGGGGAGTTATATTGAGTTTTCTCAACCCTAATTCAGAATCGCAAGCATTGGACAACACAAAAGGTTCGAGAGAGAAGGAGGCAAGAGTGCCATTGCAACTTCGGAGAAGAAGACGGAGGATCGAAGGTCGTTTTTCGAAGGAGATCGTGTTTCGGGTAATCTCTACTCGTCGTTCTCGTTCTTCGTAGCCTTGTGATCATTGTTCTTATCTCTGAGTGTTGTGGGGATCCGATTTGGATCGGAGGAGTTTGTAGAGGGTGTAATTCTTCTATTCCATTAGTGGAGGCTTCTCAGGGTTGGACTCCGATCGTCCCGTGGTTTTTCCCGCAAGGGTTTCCACGTCAAAAATTCTCTGTGTCTGCGTGGACTGTTTTTGTGTGGTTGTTTTTGGTTCGTGCGTTGTATTGCTCGGTCCTCTCGCAGGTACTCTCCGGTTTGGGGAAAGGTTTCCGCGTTTCTTTCCCAACAGAGTGGTATCAGAGCTTTGGGTTCAAAGGGTGTCAGGAGTTGACAGAGGAACCAGAGAGGAGAGATGGACGCGAAGCCGGTGCGCATGGTGAACCTTAATGGCACAAACTATCATTATTGGCGGAGCAAGATGAAGGATTTGCTATTTGTCAAGAAGCTGCATCTACCTGTGTTTGCATCCGAGAGGCCCAGTGATAAATCCGAGGAGGACTGGAAGTTCGAGCACATACAGGTGTGTGGGTACATACGGCAGTTTGTTGATGAGAACGTGTACAATCACGTTGCCAATATTGAGCACGCGAAGACGTTATGGGATAAGCTGGAATCCTTGTATGCGAAGAAGACCGGGGTAAACAAGTTGTTCCTGATCCGAACGATGATGGGTCTGCGGTACAAGGATGGGGCGTCTATTACGGATCACTTGAGTGATTTCCAGGGCGTGGTTGACCAGTTATCTTCTATGGGAGTCAAGTTCGACGACGAAGTTCAGGGACTGTGGCTGCTGTGTACCTTGCCAGACTCGTGGGAGACCGTACGAGTATCTATGATCGCTTCTGCTCCAGAGGGCGTGGTCAGTCTGGAGTTTGCCAAGAGCGGGGTGTTGAATGAAGAGATGCGGAGACGTTCTCAGGGCACTTCATCCACATCCCACCACTCAGAGGCATTGGTTTCAGAGAGCCGCGGAAGGGGCAAAAGCAGGGGTCCAGGTGGTGGCAGAGACAAGAGCAGGGGGAAGTCCAAAGGTCGGTACGAGGACTCAGAGTGTTACCATTGCGGTAAGAAGGGCCATATCAAGCGGAATTGTTTCGTTTGGAAGAAGGAGAAGAAGGGCGACAAGGGGAAGCAAGAAGAGAACACTACAGCGGCGGCCTCGACGCATGGAGGCGATGTGATCGTCGTAGGTGATGAGGTCATTACTAACCTCGCCTGCGATGACAATTCTTGGCTGGTGGACTCAGGGGCTTCAGCACATGTATCTCACAATAGGACACTGTTTGCCACTTACACGACAGGCGACTGTGGCGTGTTGAAGATGGGCAACGGAGATGTGTCGAAGGCGGTTGCCATTGGAGATGTGCATTTGAGAACGAAGACGGGTGCGGTTCTTGTTCTCAAGGATGTTCGTCACGTCCCTGATATCCGTTTCAACCTGGTGTCGGTTGGAAGGTTGGATGACGAGGGATTCTTCAGTCTCTTCGGGAATAGTCAGTGGAAGCTTTCCAGAGGTTCGTTGGTGATTGCCAGAGGAAGCAAGAAGTCCGGTCTCTACTATATGGAGGGGAGCGCACAGGGGGCACAGGAGGTGAACGCAGTCAGTGATGCGTCTACCGAGTTGTGGCACAGACGGCTCGGCCATATCAGCGAGAAGGGGATGAGCTACTTGGTGAACAGGAAGGTGATTCCGGGGCTCAAGTCTACAAAGTTGGAGAAATGCACGCACTGTTTGGCTGGGAAGCAAAATAGGGTATCTTTCCAGAGTCACCCAAGTTCGAGGAAGCCGGCGTTGCTCGAGTTGATTCACTCGGATGTCTGCGGTCCTATGAAGGTAAAAACTCTTGGTGGTGCTTCTTACTTTGTGACTTTTATTGATGACTGTTCCAGGAAGGTTTGGGTCTATGCCTTAAAGACCAAGGATCAGGTGCTGCCTACTTTCAAGGAGTTTCAGGCCTCCGTTGAAAGGGAGACGGGCAAGAAGTTGTTGTGTGTTCGGTCCGACAATGGCGGCGAATACATCGGTCCCTTTGATGCGTATTGCAGAGAGCAAGGGATACGACACCAGAAGACTCCGCCAAAGACACCTCAGCTCAATGGTGTAGCGGAGCGCATGAACAGGACACTGATGGAGAGGGTGCGGTGTTTGCTGTCAGAAGCAAACTTGCCGGGCAGTTATTGGGGTGAGGCTCTTCTCACAGCTGCTTATATTATTAATTTGTCTCCTAGTGCTCCTTTGCAGGGTGATGTGCCTGATAAAGTATGGTACGGCAAAGAGCCGTCATACAGTCACCTGCGGGCGTTTGGTTGTAAGGCCTTCGTGCATGTACCGAAGGACGAGAGGACCAAACTTGAGCCGAAGACGAGGCGATGCGTCTTTGTCGGCTACGGTCGGGATGAGTTTGGCTATAGACTCTACGACCCAGTGGAAGGAAAGCTCTACAGAAGCAGGGACGTGGTGTTCGTCGAGGATCAGACCATGACCAACACTCAGGATTCCGAGACGCCTTCTGAGGCTGAGGAATTGCCTGAGTTAGAGTCATTTTGCTTCGAGCAGTTTCCAGAAGACATCGCGGAGGATCCAGTTATGGGGGAGCCGGTACATGGAGTTGCTCCCAACCTTGATCATCAGCCTGCTGATGGTGGTCAGGGTGTCCCTCAGGAGGATGAGCATGCCGGAGAGGTAGTTCCTGAAGGGGAGGAGGCTGTCGGTATACAGCCAGCACCAGTGGCTCCACTGAGAAGGAGCAACAGGGATCGTCGACCATCTACGAGATACTCGCCGGATGAGTATGTGCTACTGACTGACGGGGGAGAGCCCGAAAGTTTCGCAGAGGCTATGGAAGACGAACACAGGCAGGAGTGGATGGTGGCTATGCAGGAGGAGATGAGTTCCTTGCACACCAATTCTACTTATGATCTGGTGCGGTTGCCAAAGGGCAAGAAGGCTTTGAAGAATCGATGGGTGTTCAGAGTGAAGCAGACGGATGATGCTACTCGCCCTCGATACAAAGCGAGGCTGGTAGTCAAGGGCTACGGTCAGCGGAAAGGCGTGGATTATGATGAGATCTTTTCGCCTGTCGTCAAGCATTCGTCTATTCGGGTGGTGCTAGCATTAGCAGCCAGTTTCGACTTGGAGGTCGAGCAGATGGATGTGAAGACGGCGTTCCTCCACGGTGATCTTGAGGAGGAGTTGTACATGGAGCAGCCAGAGGGATTCTGTGAGAAGGGCAAGTCACATTTGGTCTGCCGGTTGAGGAAGAGCTTGTATGGTCTGAAGCAGGCTCCGAGGCAGTGGTACAGAAAGTTCGAGTCGTTTATGGGGGAGCATGGTTATGCACGGACGACGTCGGACCATTGTGCATTTGTGAGGTATTTTGCCGAGGATGATTTCATCATTTTATTGCTCTATGTAGATTATATGCTATTAGTGGGTCGAAATGCCACTAGGATAGCGGAGTTGAAGCGCCAACTGGGCGCGGCCTTCTCTATGAAGGATTTGGGCGCAGCGAAGACTATTCTTGGGATGGAGATCAGCCGAGAGAGAGAGTCCAAGCTGCTACACTTGTCCCAAACGAAGTACATTCACCGGGTACTTCAGCGTTTCGGGATGGACGGGTCGAAGAAAGTGAGTTCCCCCCTCGCGGCTCACTTTAAGTTCACTGAGGAGCAGTGTCCATCTACCGAGGACGAAAAGGAAGATATGGAGCGGGTTCCATATGCTTCAGCTGTGGGAAGCCTGATGGATGCTATGGTGTGTACGAGGCCAGATATTGCTCATGCAGTTGGTACGGTTAGCAGGTATCTTTCGAATCCTGGAAGGGTACACTGGAGTGCGGTCAAGTGGATTCTACGATACCTTCAGGGCACTGCCGGTTGGAGACTTTCCTTTGGTGGTGACGAGCCGAAGCTGGTCGGGTATACCGATGCTGATATGGCTGGAGATGTAGACACGAGGCGGTCGACTTCGGGCTACGTGATGATGTTTGCGGGAGGAGCAGTATCGTGGCAGTCGCGGTTGCAGAAGTGTGTTGCCTTGTCGACGACGGAGGCGGAATACATTGCGGCGACGGAGGCTTGCAAGGAGCTGTTATGGATGAAGAAGCTGTTGCAGGAAATGGGACTGAAGCAAGAGCAGTATACTTTGCTTTGCGACAGTCAGAGTACTATCCACCTTGTGAAGAATCAGACGTTTCATAGCCGGTCCAAGCACATCGAGACCCGGTATCATTGGATACGGGATGTGGTTGAGAAGAAGGACGCGGAGCTTGAGAAGGTGCATACAGACGACAACGGAGCTGATATGTTTACGAAGATTCTACCAAGGGGGAAGTTTGAGTACTGCAGGCAGATCGTCGGGATGACGACGTCCTCCCCATAGTTGTGAAGGGGGAGATTTGTTGGAGTGGGTGGGGTTCCCAACCTATGTGGAGAAGACCCCGGAGTGCGACGAGCGCCGTTCGTGTGTCGAAGAAGCTCGGGAAGTGGGCGACGTAGAGTCGCTGCTGCTGTTGCTGCCCAGGGGGAGATTCTGGAACAGGGGATCCGAGTTCGGGCCGAACTCGATCCCATGGCGAGTTCGGGCCGAACTCGGTCTGGCCACTCCAGTACTGTGGGGTGAGGTTCTGGATGCTTGACACAGAGTTCTGGCCGAACTCTGTGTCGTCGGGGGCTGAAGCGGATTTTAGAATGAGTTTTCATCATTGGATCTAATCCAACGGTCCAGGTTGGTTGCGGGATTGGGGAGTTATATTGAGTTTTCTCAACCCTAATTCAGAATCGCAAGCATTGGACAACACAAAAGGTTCGAGAGAGAAGGAGGCAAGAGTGCCATTGCAACTTCGGAGAAGAAGACGGAG
This sequence comes from Iris pallida, assembly GCA_029216955.1. Classification (NCBI taxonomy): domain Eukaryota; kingdom Viridiplantae; phylum Streptophyta; class Magnoliopsida; order Asparagales; family Iridaceae; genus Iris; species Iris pallida. The sequence goes on from JANAVB010034419.1 coordinate 7,773,752, forward strand.
GATCGAAGGTCGTTTTTCGAAGGAGATCGTGTTTCGGGTAATCTCTACTCGTCGTTCTCGTTCTTCGTAGCCTTGTGATCATTGTTCTTATCTCTGAGTGTTGTGGGGATCCGATTTGGATCGGAGGAGTTTGTAGAGGGTGTAATTCTTCTATTCCATTAGTGGAGGCTTCTCAGGGTTGGACTCCGATCGTCCCGTGGTTTTTCCCGCAAGGGTTTCCACGTCAAAAATTCTCTGTGTCTGCGTGGACTGTTTTTGTGTGGTTGTTTTTGGTTCGTGCGTTGTATTGCTCGGTCCTCTCGCAGGTACTCTCCGATTTGGGGAAAGGTTTCCGCGTTTCTTTCCCAACAGAAATGTCCACGTACAGAACAGGTGCAATCACTTCATTCGCATCTTGATTCGTACGACGCTCCGAATTTGGAGATACATGAATGAGTGTTGTAATTTTTTTGTGCGTGTAGTCGAACAGGTACGACCGGCTTATGGACGTCCTTTATCTCATGCACGATCGAAAGAGTAACAGTATTAACAGAAATATAATTACAATGATGAAATGCCGTCAGGACGTGCGGCCATTCCACCCACGATCTCACAATATCAGAAAGATCTGATAAACGTAACATAATCTGAGTCCGCATGGAAGAAAGAAGAAAAGAAAAAAATGTGTTGAAACGACGTCAACATCTCGTTACTGACAACAACAATATCTGATAGAATTCAAGTAGCTACTAACTAACAGGTTGATTTGCTTACCTAGCTTCAATCAGATATTCTTTATATACTATCTTTATATGTTCTATTATAATTATAATTGTTGTCTTGGCATCACTAGCTCCAATTTCTGTTGACATTGTATTAGTTTTGCAGTATCCAATAACATCAGCCTCTTATAAGTTCTTAAAGAGTCCACAAGATGAGGTCTTTCATTGTGATCCCAGAACTATTAATCTCTTGAACAATATCTTCACAAGTTCTTATTTAAGTTCCTCACATGTAATGATGGAAATCTCTCTGACCCCACCTCATTTGCAAAGAAATCAAGAACCAACAAATTAGGGATAATTAAATAGTTCAACTTTTGAGTCAAATTTATTTTTTTTGTTCTTGTTCGTTCACATATTGTACATATTTGGAATTTCAAACTTCCAATTAATCCCCGGTTTGCGCTAAACCTCGCAGAAATTACATAACCTCTCCTTCGAGTATACTGATCATGAACTTCCAAGAACATGGCGAAGCAATTAATACATTAAGACAAGATTACATCTAACATTACGTGGATAAAAGGTCCCCCTTTGTTAAGTAATATGGAATGCACACTAGCCACGGACAAGGACGTAACTAGAATTTTAGTTTACCCTGGACTGAACTCGTTTACGTCGATATTGTCATCTGCATATCTCATCGTGTCCATATTGTAGCATATCATAGCCGATGTAACGTAGTGCCTCGTCCCGCTCAGTCAATCGGAGGAATCGAAACGCCGACGGCGTTCGGCCTTAGCTTTGCAACGGCTGCTGGAAGACATCGCTCGGTCGAGACGACCGCTCGCTCAGGTGGGGTAGTTTCGGTGAACTTGCCTCATCTTTGCCTTCACATAATAATACGCATGTTTTCAACTTGCACAAGTAGGCTTAATAATAAAAGAGATGAATCCACATAGCTAAAGGAAATAATCCCGACGGGTCGAAATGAGTTAGAACATGGAAAAAGATCCAACGGTCGGCTTAGAGTTTGTGCACGGCGTGCTTTGAAAATGACACTCGGTCCTTCGTCACGTGGCTTGGGAGAAGGAATGTTGGTCTTCGTTGCAAAAGCTAAGAGTTAGCCTAAGTCATAGGCGTCGCCCACATAAACGCTTGATAAAGCGAGCACGGTTCCATTGTGCAAGGCCCTGCATAGCTTTTGCTCGTCCCTTGGGTTAAGTTGTAGGCTTGAGTGAGTCAGGCAAAGTTATGCCGGTCGACCTAAGTCATTCCAAGTGCTGTCCCGCTCATTCTGCGGTTGTCAAGTTAAATAGTCCCACGATCCCAAGGCCCGTCATAGGAGGTAGGGCTTGGGCGACAGCGTCGCATAGAGTTCAAATTGGCTTAAGGCACGATGCACGGACTTAGTGTTTAAGGCAAGGACTATAAATGATTCAAAGTGAGTTTGAGAAAGGACTATCAAATAGGCATTCATGAGTTGAACCAAATGATAGGGTCTCAAGGAAAGGAATGCTCGCGACCGTGGGTCGTCGAGGGGTCTCAAGGAAAGGAATGCTCGCGACCGTGGGTCGTCGAGGGATCTCAAGGATAGAAGTCTTGATTTTGGTAGAGGAATGACTGTGTGAGACGTCAGTTTGTGTCGAGTCTTGCATGGTCATTTGACAACTTGTCGACAAGGGCGATGAACCCTCGAGCGGTAACCCTGGGCCATGGGGCCGACTCGGCCTAGGAGGAAACAGGGTATAGTCGAGCTGGGAGTACGCTCCCGCTCAGGTTAGTCGGGGACTTTCAGCGGGGATCGCTACCTTGCGCTGAAAGGATCTCGAATAACAAAACTATACGTCAAGGTATAGCTTGTGATGCTAGTGGCCAAGTTCATATAGATGTCGGCAAATAGCGGCTAACCGCGTGTATGCCTTTGGATTGAGTTGAGTTGAAGGTGTGTACAGTTAGAACACAAAGTTGGGCCTAAGATTGGGTTTCAACATAGGCGTCGTACTTCGGCACGAGATGTGGCGTCAAGTCTTGAGTTGTCGGCATATAAGTTGCTTAAGTTGGTTGAGTTGTTTGAGTTTAAGTCAAAAAACTGCCGCAAGGCAAAGTTGGTTGAGTGACACTAACATTCACAAGTCTTGATTGGGTCAGTTGGTGGTCAAAGTAGGAAGGGCCGCTAAGCGGCAAGGGCCGTGCGGCGGCGATATGGTTAAGTCTTACTGAATTACGAGGCACGGCCTCAGCAAGGGTTTGTAGCACGGTCACACGAAAAATAGAACTTCATCGCATAGTTACGTCTCTGATTTTAAACCGTAAGGCAAACACGACTCAATAGGTTAACGTTGTTGGCACGAGAAGGGTCTTGAGGCAAGGTATAAGTTAACATTGTCGTTGCAAGTACGGGATGGTCTAAAGACACAAAATAGGCAAGGCGTCGATAATAAAACCGATCCTAAGGCAAGACTAGAAAGACAATTGATAAGAAAGGACTACGTTGCACAAAGTAAATCAAACGTGCGGGTTTTGTATGGGTGGGCGAGGAGCTCATTCCACCAGTACAGTTGAGTACTGACACCCACATAGTTTACATGTGCAGGCGCAGGTAAAAGCTCGTGGCGTGGAGCTCGCTTGGATACGTCGAGGCACGGAGTTCCTTGGCGATTCGAAGCGTGCGGCCGCATGGATTAAAGACTTATACGGGACATAATGTATGGACGTCGCCTTTCGAAGCTTCCGCTGGATCAGAGACTTGTAATTGAGAGATGAGAGAGAGCTGAGTGACTTGTAATGTGAGAAGAGTGAGCTTGAGAGAATTGTAATCTTGGCCTTGCGCCCTCAATGTAACCGTTGTTTCATTATCAATAAAGAGCTTCTTTGTATACCTTGTGTTTTGTTCTAAATTTCCGCTGCTATCATTCAATGTCTCTGCTTGGGACTTCTGCGCGACGATCCCGTCGCAGCTGCTGAAATCGGTCGTTATGGAACCCGCCTTGCACGAGCGCAATCTAGGCTCGTGCGGCATCACGTCTTAGCGAGGACGATCGCTCCTACGGGAGCGGGGCGTGACATGTAAAACCGTCTCCAACATACAAAAACTAGAGAACCTGACAAAAAAAATTTTAATTTTACCAATTTAACTCTTTTAGGCATAAATTCGAACACTAAATAAGAACCTTTAATATCATTTTTTCCATCCATACAATAGGACAAAACTTGCCTAGGGTGTGGGAGGTTGGAACAAAAAATAAATTTCAAAAAAAATCTACCACAATAAAAATGGTCTAGAAAAAATTAGGACTAACAAAAATAAATCCAAATCTTGTAGAAGAATAAATTAATGGTACGGAAACCAAAGTATTGTTGAAGGATATGAAAGAACCAAATACGATCTATAAGTAGTAGAAAAAAAGATCAAGAAGTTATTAACATCAATGAACCGATCAAATCAACAGTAGTGTGTAGAGCTAATATTCTTTTTCTGTTGGGGGCCTAAATATGGGTAGGTCTGTAGTGTGTATCCACATGTATAAAAGAAAATTTTGGATTGGCTGGATGGGCTGGAGCCCACCTCAGCCAACCAGTAGGTCCGCCACTAGCCACGGATGATTATAAGTGTGATCAAGACAAAAATGGCAGAATTAAAAATAAAGTGAAAAGTAATTTTAATTTACCTTATTATGGATATACAAAATACATGGATTTATAATATACTCTATTATCACACTTAACTTTGTAACTGGATATTGAGTACAAGGCCAGTCCTAAAAAATTTTGCTAACCAGAACAAAAATTAAAATGGCACCCCTTATTAAAAAAATTAATAAATTAAAAATTCCTTAAAAAAATCAACACTTTGAACTCATGTCCCTTTACATCAAAGGTATATAAGTAAAAACAAACTTATAACCGAGTCCGAAGTCTTATCAGACTTACTCCTAGACTGGTGCTATACAAAGTCGGTCCTAAATTTTGGGTGCCCAAGACAAATGTTAAAATGATACCCCTTGTTAAAAAAAACTAACAACTCATAAAAAGATCAACAAATAGACCTTGAACTCGTGCCTATAAGTAAAAACCAACTTTACTAAATGAATTATTCTATTATATAATGTAATCAATAATATTTAAAATACTGTCAAAGATTTTATATATATATATATATATATATATATATATATATATATATATATATATATATATATATATATATATATACCTCTAGCCTACTGGTTAAGAGAGATGCATGCGGCCCAAGTGGTTTGGAGTTCGAGCTCCAATGGAGACGCGAGTTCGCCACAAGTACACTATATATCTTAACCATATCCCTTACCTTAGCTATCTTAGGTAATATCCCATTACCTATTACCTTAGCTAGTAGGTAAATTTCATTACCTTAGCTAATACCTTATCCTTAGGATATAGGTAATTCCTACCAAGATACCAACATATCCATCCAGGATACTAACTTAGATATCCTAAGATACTACTCACTATCTAAGATACTCACTTCTAACATATCTAACTATCTTAAGATACTAACCAAGATACCAACTTAGATATTATCCTATGATTCTAACATCCTAATATACCAACTCTAACTATATCCTAATATCCTACTCTCTTGATACCCTCAAGATACTAACATACCCGTTCTATAACTAACTTTTTTTTATATTCTTCAAAATTTTGGGTCTAGAGGGTTGCTCCATCTGGCCTTGTGTCCGCTCGGCCTTTAATTGAATACATATAACTCGTGCATGCTACATAAATTTATTTATTGTATAATGCAACTTTAATTTTAACACATTAGAGTTTAACTTACCAACTCTAGTGACGTTTCCATCTGCAGATGATGGAAACAAGCAAACAATTATGATTAAAGAATTTTTTTTTCCACAACTGAGGGAATGTCACTACTTGGTTCACGAAATAGACTTAAAACTACAAAGAACTTCATGATCTCCATCAAAATTCGTTACACGCTCCAAATTAAGAAAATGTTAAGGAAGCAGTCGTTTGCTCCTAGTATTTTTTTTTTTTTTTAAATTATTGGTGTATTTTCAAATAGTATAAAGTGCATACAACATACGTGTGTATATATACTAATATTAGTTGCTATGGAATTGGTATTATAATATTTGGCAATTCTCAGAGGAATCTAATCATACTAATTAACACCTTAGGCACCATTATGGGAATAAATGGGCACATTAACTCCTATTGTCAATCAAGATCAAGGTATGAGATTCTCTGTACAATAGAGTGTATCATTTGAAATCTCCCTCGGTATTCTGTATCATTCATCTATACGAGAATCTGTATCATTCATTTATTTGGAGTAAGATCTTTTGGAGCGTATCTATGGAGTCACCCTCGAATCCATTATACTAAGACGAACTCACCACTTGGCAGTGATAAACTTTAATTCTCTTCCAATAGTATCATAATATACCATCAAGACTAAATTATAAAAGATACATAAAGTAATGCGTCATAGCATTATTGGAAAACAAAATCACTCGTCCGTCGTACGTATTGAATAATTTTTCAGCAGCAGCACTTGGACCTATTGGATCGAACCAAAACAAAGTCTTGGGCCAAAGGTCTTTAGACGTGGAATCAAAGTTTGGAGGGAGTATATCTGTTGTCCCGTACTTATTTCTATAGAAATGTAGTATTCACTGATTGTGTATGTTTATTAAAAAAATTAGTAAAATTTAAAAAAAAATTTATAAGAGAATAATCAGTGGGGATATTTTTATGTTTTTACAGAAACAAAAAGTGTTAGTCGAGTTTGGAGGTGACGAAGGGCATGACATGTGATGACGTGTGATTCACTCCCACCAAACCCGCCCTTTGCTGTCTAGCTGGCGTCACGACAGCCGTCCGACGTCGCTAGCGCATCGAGACAGACGGCCGGGATCGCTCCTCAACCAATCCCATTCCCCCCTCTCCCAACAACCCAACTCACCAACGACGCACCCACTATATAAGCACCATCATGTCCTTCCCACCAGGACTCGGGAAATAAATAAGTTCCAAAGAAACCATTTTATTTCCCACACTAATTATTTATTTCCCACACTAGTTATTTAAAATGGAGCACGCGCAACGGAACGGGAACGGCAATGGCGACGGCGTTCGTGGTGGGGAGGAGGACCCGCTGAGGTGGGGCGCGGCGGCGGAGGCCATGTCCGGGAGCCACCTGGGCGAGGTGAAGAGGATGGTGGAGGAGTACAGGAGGCCGCTGGTGAGGCTCGGGGGGGCGAGCCTGACTGTGCCCCAGGTGGCGGCGGTGGCGGCCGCCGCGGCGGAGGTCAGGGTCGAGCTGGCCGAGTCGGCCCGCGCCGGCGTGGCAGCGAGCAGCGACTGGGTCATGGAGAGCATGTGCAAGGGGACCGACAGCTACGGCGTCACCACGGGGTTTGGCGCGACGTCCCACCGGAGGACGAAGGAAGGTGGTGCCCTGCAGAAGGAGCTCATAAGGTGACCTACAAACCACCACCCTCTCTCTATACTACTATAACAAGGTGACCAATAGAAGGAGCTCATAAGGTGCTTTTGAAAGAAGAAAAAAAAAAGTTTTTTTTTCCTTCATTCGTGTGGTAGTTCCCACCAACCCCAACCAATTAAAAAAAAATTAATATCTAGTTAGTCTAGTCATATTTTCTTTAAACATATAGAATAAGTTGCGACTAAATATAATAATTAAAAAAAAAATTCTTCAAAAATTTTTTAAAAAATTTTGAAAGGACATTATATTTCCACCAATTCATTGGTTGCCAGATCCAGGGGTGGCTATTCTGTTATGAATTGGACCGAAAATCGAATAGGCAAAACCGAAACCGAATCGAATTAGTCCATAACCGAATAAAATCGAACCGAATTAAAACGGTTCGGTATTTGACTTATTCGATTTATTCAAATTTTCGGTTTACTTGTACTTTTTTAATATATATCGTAACTAAAAATACCTAAATTTATTTAATATATACCTAAAGCATATATATATATATATATATATATATATATATATATATATATATATAATATACCCCTCTCTCTCCCCCTCTCTCTCTCTCTCTCTCTCTCTCTCTCTCTATATATATATATATATATATATATATATATATATATATTAAAAAAAATTATTCGATTTTGGATCGAAATTGAAATCAAAACCGAATAAGAAAAATATATTTTCAAAATCGAAATCGAATCGAATTTTTTTAAACTGACCAAATCTCTTATTCGATTTGATTTTCGGTCCAAAATCGAATAATGCTCACCCTTAGCCAGATCCACCGACTGGCGGAATATATTGTCAATTTGAAATTTTTCAAACTCTTTTCCTTGTTTAAACTTTCTTTCATAGATTTTTTTTCTATAAATGTTTTTACATTTGTATAGCATGCCATTTTTGTAAGTTAATATAATGTACAATTATGTACATTATATTATAAGTTAGTATTATGAACTAATTGGCCAAGCTAAACTATGAAGGTTCTATTTGCAATCAATTATGCTATTTGGCTCCCAAAATATTTAGATGATGCCATCTCCCATTAGGTGGCGTCTGACAAGGCAGCTGACATGACAAATTTTAACCCAAAAAATTAATTCTCCAAATTTTTTTAATGTTAATATTAATATTAATATTAATATTAATATTAATGTTAATTAATATTAATATTAGTGTTAATGTTAATATTAATATTAATGTTAATTAATTTTAATGTTAATATTAATTTTAATGTTAGTATTAATTTTAATTTTAATATTAATGTTAATTTTAATATTAATTATCATGTTAATATAATGTTAATTTAATATTAATTTTAATGTTAAATTTTGTCATATCAGCTGACATGTCAGCAATCATGTCATATATCATATAATGGGAGATGACATCATCCAAATATTTTCGGAGCCAAATAGCATTTTTGATTTGCAATAGCTCACGTATGAAAATGAAAAAGCAGTAGTTTTTGTTTATTCAAAATTTTATTATCCGAGTGTTGATTGGTCTTTAACTGACATGGTGTAGGTTCCTCAATGCCGGAATATTCGGCTCTGGGTCCGACTCCGGGAACACTCTGCCGCCTGCGGCGACGAGGGCCGCGATGGTGGTGAGGATCAACACCCTCCTCCAGGGCTACTCCGGCATACGTTTCGAGATCCTCGAGGCCATCACCGGCCTCCTCAACAACAACATCACCCCCTGCCTCCCCCTCCGGGGCACCATCACCGCGTCCGGGGACCTCGTACCGCTGTCCTACATTGCCGGGATCCTCACTGGTCGGCCCAACTCCAAGGCCATCGGCCCCGACGGCAGCACGGTCGACGCGTCCGAGGCCTTCAAGCTCGCGGGGATCTCCAGCGGGTTCTTCCAGCTGCAGCCAAAGGAAGGCCTAGCGCTCGTCAACGGCACCGCGGTCGGCTCCGGACTGGCATCTATCGTCCTGTTCGAAACCAACATTCTTGCAGTCATGGCCGAGGTTTCGTCGGCGGTCTTCTGCGAAGTAATGCAAGGGAAGCCGGAGTACACCGACCACCTGACTCACAAGCTGAAGCACCACCCTGGCCAGATCGAGGCCGCCGCTGTCATGGAACACGTACTCGAAGGAAGCTCCTATATGAAGATGGCCAAGAAGCTCCACGAGCTCGACCCCCTCCAGAAACCAAAGCAGGATCGGTACGCCCTCCGCACCTCCCCCCAGTGGCTAGGCCCACAGATCGAGGTCATCCGGTCCTCCACCAAGTCCATCGAGAGGGAGATCAACTCCGTCAACGACAACCCGCTGATCGACGTCTCGAGGAACAAGGCGCTGCACGGCGGCAACTTCCAGGGGACGCCCATCGGCGTGTCCATGGACAACACCCGTCTGGCCGTCGCGGCCATCGGGAAGCTCATGTTCGCTCAGTTCTCGGAGCTCGTCAACGACTTCTACAACAACGGGCTGCCTTCGAACCTGTCCGGCGGCAGGAACCCGAGCCTCGACTACGGGTTCAAAGGCGCGGAGATCGCCATGGCGGCGTACTGCTCGGAGCTCCAGTTCCTCGCGAACCCAGTCACCAACCACGTCCAGAGCGCCGAGCAACACAACCAAGACGTGAACTCCTTGGGCCTCATCTCGTCGAGGAAGACCGCGGAGGCGGTGGAGATCTTGAAGCTCATGTCCTCGACCTTCCTGGTCGGGCTCTGCCAAGCCGTGGACTTGCGGCATTTGGAGGAGAACCTGAAGCACGCCGTCAAGAACGCGGTGAGCCAAGTGGCGAAGAAGGTCTTGACAATGGGAGCGAACGGGGAGCTGCACCGCTCCAGGTTCTGCGAGAAGGACCTGATCAAGGTGGTCGACCGCGAATACGTGTTCGCGTACGCCGACGACCCCTGCAGCGCCGCCTATCCCTTGATGCAGAAGCTGAGGCAGGTGCTCGTCGAGCACGCGCTCGTCAACGGGGAGAAGGAGACGAGTGCGGGCACTTCCATATTCCAGAGGATTGCCGCCTTCGAGGCGGAGCTGAAGGCGGTGCTGCCGAAGGAGGTGGAAGCGGCCAGGGCCGCGGTCGAGAGGGGGGAGCCGACGATACCGAACATGATCAAGGAGTGCAGGTCGTATCCTCTGTACAGGTTCGTGAGGGAGGAGCTCAGGGCCGGGTATCTCACCGGCGAGGAGGTCAGGTCGCCCGGGGAGGAATTCGACAAGGTGTTCGACGCGATATGCCAAGGGAAGGCCATAGATCCTCTGCTGGAGTGCTTGAGGGATTGGAATGGTGCTCCACTCCCCATATGCTAGATTGTATCATCAAAATGATGAGGTCCTATATAATGCGTATGTTCTTCTTGTTATGATCCCTAGGTGTATGTCCTATTATTTGTTTTTTCTTCTTCTTTTAATTGTCTTTTGATTGTTTGAAATCCACATGTAAGTATACATGCATGAACGAACCCTTGAATGTCTTGAACCAATATTTCATGAACCTATTGATGAAATCTGTCGTTTCTTTTCCATAGGTAATTTGTGCTTGTTTATGTTTTATGTGACCATTTTTTTTTATGTAGCAGGCTGTATTTGTACGAAATTGGACATAACGGTACAAGTTTAAAAATTATCAAAATTTAGGAATTTTCTGTCGGATGATCTAACGGAAATCATGCAAGGGTGTAGCATCCCATGCAACAACATCTCCCTACCCCTACCCCCCCCCCCCCCCCCCCCCCCCCCTCTCCTACTCCCACACATGTACAATTTCTGCCAGACCGTCTGACATGTCCAATAATTCAAAATTTTGAAATTTTTTGCCGTTATGTGCAATTTCTTCGAAATATAGTCTGCTATATGAATTTTTCTGCTTTATGTAATGAAGAATAGAGGAATGAGCAAACATGGATATATTAGTAGTCAGGGTCGGTCCTAGGATAAGTCAAACATGACTTGGGACTTGGACAACTCTTTATGCTAATACAACCCCTAAAGTTCAGCTTAATTCCACCAAAGGTCAGGCTTGCAGATGATCACCAGGATCGACTCACAATAAAGGTCAAAGGACAACCAAAATTAGCTTCAGATAGGATAACTCAGCCCTCCGGCCCGGCCTATTAATAGGGTTGGTAACTATAGAAAAGGATCCTATTCCAAATGTCTTGCTAAAATCAAATTTCCTGATAATTATGAAGTTTGATGATTTGTAGTCTTCATAAGTATTAGGGCGGTCTGATTACGGTGTGGTGTCTTCCTCATCTTCTTTTAGCCACTTTTCCTTATGTAGCTCATAATAATACGTGTTATCAAAGACTTTAGTGTGAGTCTATTGTTGGTTTGGGTTCTCTTTCTATATAAAAATTGACTGAAGGACAATGAGGAGTGTCATTCTAGGAAAAGAAGAGCTCGAGGAGAAATTCAGAAAGGTTGGTGACAAGCTACACTCGAAAAGTTTTAAAATATAATTCATTTTTGGAATGGATGGTAGAAAATCAATGGATCAAGCTATGGGAGTGTATTTTTTGTTCCATTTATTTGATGAAAATTAAGGACAGTGGATCCAACAGACATACAATGTAGCGTACACTAAGTCTCGTGCGTATCGCCGGACAAAAAAATAATAAAAAAATAAAATTATATATATATATATATATATATTTTTTTTTTTTTTTTTTTTTTTGAAGCAATGGGTACTTGTAGCGAACTCGCCTCCACTGAGGCTCGAACTCCCGACCACTTGGCCGCATGCATCTCTCTTAACCACTAGGCTAGAGGTCATTTGCGTATATATATATATATATATATATATATATATATATATATATATATATATATAAAATTTTGGAGTCAACAATTATATAATTTTGGAAGGGAAAATGTTTTATGTACATCGAAAATTCCATCCCTCCATGTCCCTCCGCTACACGGTCATCTTCTATTGGCTCATGTCCCAACATGTCCGAACAACCCTTCCTATTTGATTGGGTCAATAAGGGAGTGTCATATGACGAAGGGACATGGAAGGATGGAGTTTTTGGATGTACATATTGTTAGTATAAATTCTCAAACTCTGTATTTAGACTCTGAAATTAAAATATCAGTAAAATAAATAAAATGAAACCGAGGCTTGAACTTGGTTCAATGTCCTTAAGACAATATTTGTCCCGCACCGGTGCTTACGGTTTAATGGCGATTAGTCTCCCAGGATACAACGGTTCTTTCCTTCGGTAGCAGCACTTCACACCATAGAAACTCGTCGAAGAAACGTTGGTTGTCTCTCTCTCTTAGACTAACTAATACAATATGCATGGATGAATTGAATGTATGCTTGAATGCTCCAAACACATGTGTATTTATATAAATAAAGAGACACGATGGAAAGGGCACACCTTTCCAATAAATAGATTCGTACACCTTTTTCAATGAAAAGATTCGTACACTTTTTTATAGACTCGTTGATAGAAAAAATTAATATTATTATTATAACAAATATACATTCACATTTCCAACAATCCCCACATGAATGAATATTTAACTGTGCACAATGCAGACACTTACAGACAAGATGCAAAAATAAGAGAGAGAGAGAGATCATTTGAAAAGTTATTGTACCAGGATAGGTAGTTTTTGGCCTTGAACCTTCCCTTGTAAATATTTATCGAGTTTACTAGCTATCCAGTGAACATGATGTCTTGAATTGTTCAGCTTTTTGTTGTAAACTTGAGTCAATAAATATCACACAACTTCTTTCCGACCAATACTGCTTCTATTGTTGTGTTCATTTTGGCCCTGACCATATGCCTGGTTTCATAAGTCTTCTTAGAGAATTCAGCCTTATAATTCTTATAGAAGCGGCCCCACTTTCACACTCATATATGTGACTTCCTAATAAGAGTATCCTGCTATACTCCACTTGAATTTCAAGTCATAGGAATCATTAAAAACAATGCTTACCCTTTTTTTTCTTTGCATGCGACACTACTATTTGTCATCCTAGAGAATGGGATGAGTATTTAAATACTCGTCAGTGTCATTTAAGAATTTTACATAATTAGGTTGTCCCTTTGAACCTAGATCTTGGGATCTCTAGTCAACTAGGTTGGGTTTTTCGTTATGGAACTTCTTTTATCATAGGCTTCAAGCCCATTCCCCTCGATGACTTATATATTTGCTCTCTTGTCAAACCTTTAGTTAGTGGATCCGCAAGGTTTTCCTTTGATTTTACATAATCAATTGTGATTATGACATTAGAGAGAAGTTGTCTAATGGTATTATGACGTCTTCGAATGTATCTTGATTTACCGTTATAAATATGACTGTGTGCCCTACCGATAGCAGATTGACTATCACAATGTATATAGATTGCTGGTACAGGCTTTGGCATATTGAAATGTCCTCCAAGAAATTTCTAAGCCACTCTGCTTCTTCACTTGCTTTATCCAAAGCTATGAATTCAGATTCCATAATTGATCCGGCTATGCACGTTTGTTTTGAGGACTTCCACGATATTGCTGCACCTCCAAGTGTAAAGACATATCCATTTGTGGATTTCGAGTCTTTAGTATCAGATATCCAATTTGCATCACCGTATCCTTCGAGTACAGTTGGATATTTAGTACAATGCAATTCATAGTCTTTAGTGTATCTTAAATATGTGAGTACTCTAATAATAGCCTTCCAGTGATCTTTTCCTGGATTACTTGTGTATCTGCTCAGTTTGTTAACTGATTGAGCTATGTCCGGTCGCGTACAGTTCGTGACATACATAAGGCTCCCAATTATACGAGAATATTCTACTTGTGAGATACTTTCTCCAGTATTCTTCTTTAAATGTAGATTTAAATCTACTAGAGTTTTTGCAATGTTATTATCATTTTGATTATGTTTTTCTATAATCTTCTCAATGTAATGAGATTGGGATAATACCAGCCCATCTGGTGTTTTAGAAATCTTAATTCCTAATATAACATTTACAATTCTCAGATCTTTCATGTCAAAGTTTTTAATTAAGATCTTCTTTGTGTCCTGGATTATGTTATTATTACTGCCTATTATTAGCATATCATCTACATATAGGCATATAATGACATATCCAGTTTGTGTATTTTTAGAATACACACATTTGTCACACTTATTGATCTTGAATCAATTTGACATCATTATATTGTCAAACTTTTGGTGCCACTGTTTCGATGCTAGTTTAAGTCCATATAGAGACTTAACTAGTTTGCACACCTTCCTTTCTTTACCTGCTACTATGAATCCTTCTGGTTGATTCATGTAGATTTCTTGTTCTAGATCACCATTTAGAAAGGCAGTCTTCACATCCATTTGATGTATTTCAAGATTGTGCAATGCTGCTATTGCAATTAACATCGAAATTGATGTTATCCTTGTTACTGGTGAATATGTATCAAAATAATCAATTTCTTATTTTTGATTATATCCTTTGACAACCAGTCTTGCTTTTATATTTATCAATAGTTCCATCAGCTTTCATCTTCCTCTTAAATATCCATTTGCAGCCTAATGGCTTACATCCTGGAGGAAGATCAGCTAATTCCTATGTATGGTTTTGCATAATGGACTCTATTTCACTATTTATAGCTTCTTTCCACAGTGGTGCCTCTGGTGTAGACATTGCTTCTTTAAAAGTTTGAGGCTCATTTTCTAACATGAATGTTAGAAATTCAGGTCCAAAGGTCTTTGATGTTCTAGACCTCTTACTGCGTCTAGGCACAACTTCCTTATCGGCAAATTCATTATCTTCATCACTTTGACCAGTATGTCTAATGTCATCATAATTTTTTTTTAATGTTTCTCTTTCATGTATCTTCTTACTTGGAAAGATATTCTCAAAGAAAGATGCATTCCTAGATTCAATAATTGTATTATTATGTATCTCTGGAATGTTCGACTTATGTACGAGAAACCGATAAGCAGAACTGTTTTCAGCATATCCTATAAATATGCCGTCAAAGGTCTTGGGACCTATCTTGACCTTTTTAGGCAAAGGAATTGCCACTTTTGCAAGACATCTCCATACTTTGAGGTATTTATAGGAAGGTTTCTTTCCTTTCCATAATTCATATGGCATCTTATCTTTTTTCTTGTGGGGCACCTTATTTAAAAGATAGTTGGCTGTAAGTACATCTTCTTCCTACAAATTATATGGTAGTCCTGAACTTAATAATAAAGAATTCATCATTTCTTTAATT
Source organism: Iris pallida (assembly GCA_029216955.1). NCBI lineage: Eukaryota > Viridiplantae > Streptophyta > Magnoliopsida > Asparagales > Iridaceae > Iris > Iris pallida. The sequence goes on from JANAVB010034419.1 coordinate 7,789,154, forward strand.
GTTCGATTCTTTCGTTCAGCGATACCATTAGATGTGGTGAATATGGTGCAGTAGTTTGGTGTATAATTCTATGTTCTGCACAGAATCCTGCAAAAGGTGCTTCATATTCACCACCTCTATCACTTTTGATAACGTTAATCTTTCGATTCAGTTGATTTTCTACTTCAGTTTTATAGTGTTTGAACATATCTATTACTTCATCTTTTGATTTCATAAGATAGAGATAGCAATAACGAGTACTGTCATCGATGAATGTGATGAAGTACTTTTTCCCATTTCTCGTTTGTATGCCTTTTAGATCACATACATCATGTATGGATTAAATCCAACGTTCCAGTATCTCTTTCAACCGGATTTTGAAAGGATGTACGGGTTAATTTTGCTTCTGCATATATTTCACACTTTTGATTTGAATCTATTGCAGATCTAGGAATTAAGTCCATGTTCATGAGTTTCCTGATTGAATCATAATTAACATGACCTAATCTTCCATGCCACATATAAGAGGACTCAACGATATAAAAATAATTAATCATCTTATTAGGCATAATAGTCATTACATTCATTTTGAAGAGGCCCTCCTTGAGGTAACCCCTCCCCACATAAACTCCACTCTTGGTGAGTACAAATTTGTCAGATTCAAATATTAATTTAAACCTATGCTTACTTAACATAGATCCGAAAATCAGATTCTTTTGAATATCAGGTACGTGCAGAACATTGTTAAGCTTCAGTTCCTTTTCCGACGTCATTTTCAGAATGATCGTCCCTTGTCTTCAACCTTTGATGATGAAGAATTTCTCATGAAGAGTTGCTCGCCTTGGTCGACACTTTGGTAGGTATTGAACATAGCCTTTTCAGCACATATGTGGCGGGTAGCGCCAGTATCGACCCACCACTCTCTTGGGTTGCTCCCTACCATGTTCACTTCAGAAATAACTGCCGTCAGAACCAGGTCGTCAACACCCTTAGCCAGACGCTCATCTTCAGTTTTATGAGCCTGGTGAGGACGTCCCTTGTTCTTGCTCTTGTTGTAATTGTTGTAGTTGCGACTACGACAATCTGCAGCTTTATGTCCCATTTTATTGCATATGTAACATTTACCTTTGAACTTGTATAGTTCCCTTGACCGGAGTAGGTTCCTTGATCGGAGCCTCCAATGTATTTGCACTTTTTCCCTTTTTGTCCTGTTTCCAAGACATTTGCCCTGGCTTCTATAGAAGAGATTTTTTCAGTGCTCCTGTTATTCTCTTCTATTTTAAACCTGACAATTAGGTCTGCCAATGGCATGTCCTTACGTTTATGTTTCAGATAGTTCTTGTAATCCTTCCAGAGAGGCGGAAGTTTTTCAATCACAGAAGCTACCTGAAATGGTTCACATAAGGCCATACCTTCGGCAACCAGTTCATGAAAAATACATTGCAAGTCTTCAACTTGACTTGCCACTGATCTGGAGTCAACCATGCGGTAGTCCAGAAATTTGCCTACTACAAATTTCTTCGACCCTGCATCTTCTGCTTTGTATTTCTTATCCAGAGCATCCCAGACTTCTTTTGCAGTTTTCAGTGGACTGTAAACATTCCATAGATGGTTGTCCAGTCCACTTAAAATGTGGTTCCTGCATAAGAAGTTTGCATGTTTTCACTTTTCAACATTTGTAATAACAGTATTATCAGTTTCACCTTCTTGCAGAATAGAAACTGTTTCATTTAGAATCTTTGCCAGATTCAAAGTTGTAAGATAGAACAACATCTTTTGCTGTCAGCGCTTGAAGTCAGTTCCATTGAACTTTTCTGGCTTTTCTCCTTGTCCAATATGAACAGGAGCAGAAGTGATCATGACAGCGTTCTCAACTCCTGTCATTTTTGTCTGTTACAATAGAGTAGTACAGACCAATTAAAAAAATTCAGATTTGAGAAGTGTGTTACGTTATGTTCTAGTTTAGTAAAACAAAATAAGTAAATTCAGATTCGGCTTAACACAAAAAAAAAATGAATTATATTGAATGAAGAAGTACAAATTCTAAAGGCTATTGATTAATTCCAATAGGAGTAATAAGTGGTACTTTGACTTATGAAGTACTGTAAACAATTATTCCAATAATATAGTAGAATTATAATATTTATACAAAGATGAAGTCTAAACATGCAATTTTGATAAAGAAACCAGATTCTTCGAAATACAAATATGCAACCAGAAAACAGTTTGGGAATATAAATGTATGTAAAAAGTATAGTTAAACAACTTTTCATGCATCAGTGGGATTAGAAACTCTATAGGACATGAACCAACTATTCTACTATACTGTAGTGAAAAGTTTTCTTAGCAAATACTCAATAAACAAAAGAGTATGAACATGAATTAAAAGGACAAAAATACATGTTAACTCTTAATTACCACTGGTGCATAGACATATGTCTTGAGACATATGTGCACTTCACACATCATTAATTCTGTATCGAAACAGTTGAAGAAAAAGCCAATTAAATGTTGTATCGAAGGAGAGGGATTTTTAACAGAGATCAAAAGCCTTAGACAGTGAACAAATAATATTTCGGAACCTAATACAGAGTTAAAAGAAGGATATTGTCTTAAGATTGTTAGTATAAATTCTCAAACTTTGTATTTAGACTCTGAAATTAAAATATAAGTAAAATAAATAAAATGATACCGAGGCTTGAACTTGGTTTAATGTTCTTAAGACAATATTCGTCCCGCACTGGTGCTTACGGTTTAATGGCGATTAGTCTCCCAGGATACAACGGTTCTTTCCTTCGGTAGCAACACTTCACACCGTAGGAACTCGTCGAAGCAACGTTGGTTGTCTCTCGCTCTCTTAGACTAACTAATGCAATATGGATGAATTGAATGTATGCTTGAATGCTCCAAACACATATGTATTTATAGAAATAAAGAGACACGATGGAAATGGCACACCTTTCCAATAAATAGATTCGTACATCTTTTCCAATGAAAAGATTCGTACACATTTTCATAGATTCGTTGATAGAAAAAATTGATATTATTATTATAACAAATATACATTCACATTTTCCAACACATATAGCATTACTCGTAGAAAATCTAAAAAAATAATCCTTAACCATTTCGGCCACTAGAAAATATGAAAATAGGTAATCCTTAAGGTTTTCTGCCAGAGTGTCAACAGAAAATTTGGTTGAATTTGGATTTGCAACTCTGTTATCCAGTCAATTCAAATCAAAAATTTAGTAAAATTTGTGGTATTTTCGGGCTAAGCGGTAGTCGAGTTGAAATCATTTTTTTAAAATCAAATTTTGGTAATCTATATAGATTTGCGCTGTTTGGGATTTTTTTTTTGTCCAACAAAATATCCTTTTACGATGACAACAAGAAAACAAAGATAAAATCAAACAAAATAACACATAAGCATTTCACATTGTTCAACCAATAAACTGATTATATTCTTAAAATAAAATATAATAGGTTTTTCCAACCTACCAGACTTAGCCTATAGTGTTGTTTTTTCTAGAATTAAGCGTAGTTCTAGTTACTAAAATCTGGTACTACGATCTTGTAGGTTATGTTCCCTAAAACCGTAGCAGTTACCCACTTGTTGCTGCCCACGTCGAGGAACCATCTGAGACAAGTTTCATATCTATTCCATGTCTGTATTTTTTACTTTAATAATTAAATGTATGCATCAGTTGATTTCATATAGTATAGTGACATGTTTTTAGTGGTGGCCCATGCATACGAAGTTTATCGAATAATTGAGAGAATATTACCAAGGATACATACGAAGTTTACTGGATGGTACAAACTCTTTCGGCTCAATTGCTTGGGTGGTACCCTAACTTAGGGCCTAATAACAATAAAGTACTATATCTATTATTTCTTAGATTAGAATAATATACGTTTAATTAATGAGCATTATAGTACCTGTGATAACATTCCATCCAAATGTTTAACGGAATGTGGCTCAAATGCTTGGGTGGTACCCCAACTTAAGGCTTAATAACACTGAAGTACTCGATCTACCTCTTCGTCAACTCCCAATGGATCCCTGTACATGAGGGCCGCGATGCCTATCTCCGCTCCCGCTCCCGCCGCCACCGCTCCACCGTGCTCCGCCTCAACGTGCCCCCTGGCCCGCCCATCGTCGTCGACCCCCACGTCATCGCTCTCCTCGACGCCGCCATCTTCCCCGTCCTCTTCGACATCTACCTGGTCAACAAGAAGGACCTCTTCACCGGCACCTTCATGCCTTCCCTTAGTCTCACCGACGGCTACCGTACCCTCTCCTTCCTCGACCCCTCCGAGCCCAATGATGCCCCGCTCAAGAAGCTCCTCTTTCACCTTCTCTCCTCCCGCTACCGCCATGTTATCCCCGAGTTCCGTCGGACCTCCGCCGATATGTTCGATAGGATGGAGGCCGACATATCCGCCAAGGGGGCCGCCGAGCCTCGTAGAGGACCTCTTCCAGCTCGACCCCATACTGACCCTCGGCCTCTCGAGCCTCGTGGAGGACCTCCTCCTCCACTCGGTACGCCTTCCCTTAGCCCTCGTCTAAAAGGACTACGACCGGCTGGCCGGCTTCTTCCGCCGGAGTACTTCAGTGTTAATATGCCTTAAGTTAGGGTACCACCCAAGCATTTGAGCCACATTCCGTTAATAGTTTGGACGGAATGTTGTCACAAGTATTGTAATGTCCATTAATTAAACGTAATATAAAGAATAATAGATGGAGTACTTTATTGTTATTAGGTCCTAAGTTGAGGTACCACCCAAGCAATTGAGCCAAACTCTTCCCTACGGGTTTTTCCAATGAGGCCTTCTTTCTTTCCCTATTCGCTTTAGCTTTCTTGGCCCTCCAACCACATGTTAGGTTACAAAAGCCCTAATATAACAAAAACAAAAGAACGAATCTGACCCATTCACGTAAACTCGCTAGAGCAGAATTTTGACCACTTGTTGTATCTCCTCTCGGAAATAACTATAACTCGCTAGAACGAATTTGATTCCTTGCTTGGATAGATGGAATCCCTTTCCTCCCTAATTTTTTCTTCATTGGAAATCACTTTTCTTTCCTCCTCAATTCTTTTGGCACCCAAACATATAGGAAAGTAATCACTTTTCTTTCCCAATCTGATTATTCCGCAAACCAAACGAGGCCAAGGATACACTTTTCCTCCCAATTTTCTTGGTTTTTCCAAACACTGTAAAAAATGATTGGAATTGCAATTTCCCAGAGGAAAGAAAATATCAAAGAATTAATTTCTTTTCCTTTCCGCAAACCAAACGAGGCCTAATAGTAATCGTTGCTCTATTCGTTGAACTTGAGCCACACCACAACAATCTATATCTTGACTTGCATTCAATGAGCCACATTCTGAAAATGGTTGAAAATGTCTCAAAAATATATATTAATAAATTCAGTTTTTTTAGAAAGAAAGATTACACCGAAATACATGGCAAGCGGACAACAAGCTGCACCTTCAGCCCTTTTTGGATGGCTAAACCAATTCTCGCAAAAATAGTTTAGTCTTTTTCGAACCGGGACCTAAAAAGATAACCTAATAAACAAACAACAATCTACTATACAACCTAATCAACAAACAACAATCCACTATACCAATTGAGCTATGGTTAGTTTATGTCTAATAAATATTACATGGTATTATTATCATGTTAATTCCTCTTGACTTAAATACCTAGACTTAAATAGGAAAAAAATAAAATAAGAGCACTATATTAGAGGGTCATATTCCGTCGCACCAATTGAACTGGTTCAGGGTCTATTCTCGAAATTGTGGGTATGTGTCTAGATATCTCAATCAATTGACAACTTCATGTCCTTTTGCATATTTCTGTACACTGAATCCTTTTAGACTAGGGCTGCAAACGAGCCAAGCCGAGCCAAGCTTTTGTAAGCTTGAGCTTGGCTTGACTAGAATTAATCGAGCTCAAGCTCGAGCTTGATAAAAAAAATTTATTTTAGAGCTTGAGCTTGGCTCGAGCTTGTTTATATTAAGCTTGAGCTTGGCTTGGTTTGAGCTCGAGCTTGGCTTGATAAGCAAGCTTGATTCAAGCTTGATTCAAGCTTGATAAACAAGCTTAATAAGCTCAAAATCAAGCTCGTCAAGTCTGATTTCAAGCTCGCTCAACTTTATTTCAAGCTCATTAAGCTTGATTTCAAGCTTAACGAGCTCGATTTAAATTTAGTTAGGCTTGAATTCAAGTATCTGTAATATTAACAATTTATTTATAAAAATTTAATTAAAACAGTTCCTTAATACTAATTATTAAGGACATATAAATATATATGTGCGTGCGCGCGCGCACACACACACACACACACACACACACACACACACACACACACACACACACACACACACATATATATATATATATATATATATATATATATATATATATATATATATATATATATATATATATATATATATTTTATATATATATATATATATATATATATATATATATATATATAATTCAACAAAGAACAAAGGATCTTCTAAACGAGCCAGCTCGCGAGCTCAAACAAGCAGAGTACTTCTAAGCTTGAGCTTGGCTCGTTTATCAAACGAGCTCGAAAATGAAGCTTGAGCTCAACTTGTTTACAAAATGAACCGAGCTGAAACGAACTTTTATCGAGCCGAGCTTCGAGCAGCTCGCAAACGGCTTGGCTCATTTGCAGCCCTATTTTAGACTGTCTGATTTATTGATATTCTTTTTCTTTTCTAGTCCTCTATATTGATATCTTGTACGTTTTCTTTCGGGATACCGAAATTGAGGATTACCAGCCAAAGACATAACTGATAAGGCAAATTCTTGATGGGCAACAAATGAAAACCGTAACCAGTAGGACAAAAGATGCTAAAGATATCACAATTCAGGGCTCGTAGTCTAATGGAGTATAGTAAAAATCTAATAAATCAAAATTCTAAAAATCTAAAACTGAAATTGAACTAAATTTAGCCAAAACCGAAACTGAATCGATATTCGATTCAGCTTATTTGGTTTATTCGATTTGTTCGATTGGACTATTTCTATTGTATAATGGGTATGATTCAAAGTTAAAATTATGGTTAATGATATTAAAAATTATAATTTTTATAAACACATTTGTTGTATTTGCGTCAAAAATTATACTAGTTGTTAAATTACCAAAGTTTGGCTTCAGAACACCTAAATAGAATTATTGCTTTCATAATAGGGATATTTAGACTTTGGATCTCGAATAAGTTAGGATATTTGTGTTTGGGTCTCCGTAATAGACATAATTAGTATTTGGATCTCCAATCAGTTAGCATATTTTTGTTTGGATCTCCACAATAGAGATAATTAGTGTTTGGATCTTGAACTAATTGTTTACTGTCAAAACCTAACTAAAAAAATGAAAAAGAAAAGAAGAGAAAAACGAAAAAAAACAATGAATAGAAAAATAGAAAAATGAAAAAAAATGAAAATAAAAAACAAAACAAAACAAAAAAATAAAAAAAATTAAAACTGAAAAAATGAAAAAGGAAAAAGACAAAAAAAGAAAACAAAATTTTGAATATTTATTGTGGGAATAAATTTGTCCGGGTATTCATAATTTTTGAAAATAAATTTGTCCGAGAATATCAAGACCTAAAGTGTAAATATTTCGAGCAAATTTATTATGGAAAACATATTCCCATATTTTTCATTCTTTTTCGTATTATTTTTATATTTTTTCTTGGCCTTATATACTTTTAATAATTTACTATGCGATTACATTCACGATCGAGTCAGACACGCATTCGCATGGTCATAGAAAACTTGTATACAAGGTATTGTTTCCGCGGACGGTACCCGCGACGGTGGGACCGATTCGGCCTAGGAGAAAATGTTAATGTACTTTGGTGGCACGTGGTATCGGGACAATCATTCAGGCTCGCAACCCGGTAAATGTTGCGTCACATACCCTACGAAGTCCTATATGGCAACGTCCAAAATGGTTATATATTATAACACCAATGATCATGTTGTAAGGATGCACACTAATGGATGTTTTGTGCAAGCATAGTAAGTGTAACATATAACCTGTATTTGATACAGGTGCGAGGGAGTTGGCTATCAATAAGAAATTACTTAAATGTGATATAATCATCATACTTGTTAGTTCATCTTGCATGCTTAATATGTTAATCAAATGATGCTAAAAATGTTGCCTTTCTATACGAATTACCATAACATGTTTAAGATGTTACTACAAATGTTGCCTCAATGATGCTTAACATGATAACACAAGAATGCTACAATATTGCCTTGCTATGAACACTGCTTATTTATAACATACATGCTAAACGACATCTTTCCATGAATGGTACAACATGTTCAATATATCTTAACTCAAACACTGCTTAAAAGATGCCTTCCCAAGAACACTGCTAGAACATGTTTTTATGCTTCACTATGAATACTGCTCATGAGCTGCAAACTGATGCTAGGCCCAAATAGAAAGATCACTCTAATAAATATTTGCTCAGATGACTACTTAGTGTCAGTTTAGGCAAGTGGGTTGGCTCTGCTCGCCAGTACATTGATGATGTACTGACCCACGTTGTGGGTACTCTTTTTAGGTGCTCATGCTTGGGAAGCTCAGTACACGGGGATCGGTATTGATCAGTCCTGCGGCATCGAAGATTTGTTGGGCATGCAGAAGCTCTCCTTGCAAAAGATGATGTCTTCTGTTTATAAAGGATATAATGTATGGAACATTATAATCAGTTGTACCAGTAAGTTGTAAGTCAAGTCGGCGTATCCAGTTGTAATTCAATGTATCAATATATCTAATGTAAGCCTAAATGACATGTGTTCAGTTGGTTATCAATGTAAAGAGAGATGTGTTGTAAACCTTGCATTTTAATGCAAGCATTGTACTCTTTTTCAATCATCAATAAAGACAACTTATTTCTACATATCTCTTTACGACTTCAAGTTATCTGCTTATTTTTGCTACTACAAATCAATAATGTGTTCTATTCAATGAGAAAGAATGTCCTCATTATGTTCAATTTGTCTACTTCTGCCGCTGCGATGTGTTCCTATTTGAAGATAATCAATTATGTATCATCTTTGCCTTATACAAGAGCAATACTAGACTAGTACGACATCACGTCCAAGCAAGGACGAATGATTCGGCATGAATCAAAGCGAGGATGAACGGTTCTCCGAATCGGTGTATGACGCGGTTTACCCCGATTTACTCGTAGTCACATTTATTATCACGATTCTCGACGGAAAGCCAAATTCTTTATGTTTTCATTCTTCTACTGTGTATTCTTCGGTATTTATTTCACGTACCATTTGTCACGCCCTCGAGTCGACAACCCGTTCGTCTCCGGTGTTATTTTGCCAAATCGATCGTCCTCGCTAAGGCATGATGTCGTACGAGTCTAAAATTATACTCGTACAAGGCAAGAATGTTACATTGATTTTTATATTGAAACACCAAGTTGAAACTTCATAAATCACATCAGATTGAGACGCAGTATAGGAAGATGGAAATATGCTTTTCATTCATAGGTTGCAACAAAGTGCAAGTCGTAATTACATTGGATGCCGTTGCGGCTACATTGATTGAAAACAAAAAAAACATAATCGACAAGCTGCCTGAACTAACACTTGTCGTTCCATACATTCGCCCCTTTATACATAAGCCTTCGATTGAATTGGCTTCAAAACACTTCAGCATAGGAAGAGCTTCAAAATGCCTCTTCGCACTTCAGCTTCAGTTTAGAGCTCTCACCGCACCTGGGGAATTTGGGGGAGGGGATTAGCACACTTGCTAAGTGGACGAGATGAACCCGCTCGTCTAAACTGACTCTGATTGTTAAGGTAGGTATGCTTTAGAGTTGTCTTTCTATTTAGAACTAAATGAATTCATTTCATATCAATAGCCATCTTTGAAGTAATAAAGCATACAGTAGAACATAGCGATTTATCACATTTTTTACCACGGCCGTGCTCGTCCCTGTATAAAAATAGAGATAATACTTACTACCTACATAAGACAATAGGTGAGCATGCTACTATCTTATATGTGCGGTAATTGGTGTTACACACCACGTGGGACTATCTCAACGGTATTTCGGCCCGTTCAGTCTAGGTTGCAAGCCTGACAGACGGTCCCGTAATGCATCAATGCCGAAGCATGATTATTCATTCCCCCTAGGTTGATTCGATTCCGATGTCCCGGATACCGATTCGAGAAAAATCAAACTTATGCACAAGCTGTCCATGACCATGCCAATGCGTGAATAGTTTAATATATGCAACAGATTTGTATAGCACGGACAGTATTGAACGGCATTATCATTTCTCTCAACTCATGCAACGATTCATTTTCCCCAAAGTCGTACTCCCGATTTAGCGTCCCGTAGACACCAAATTGCCCGAGGCATCATAACCTACGATCGATGTTTCATATTATTTTGCAGCACGTGAAATAGTCTATCTTTTTACTAGAACCTTAAACTTTCTCGTTTATGTGAGAAACTTGTATTTTTTTAGAGTAAATTACTCTAAATCGATACATTTTTCTCGAGTTCTTGACCTTAGTTGATTGGCATGCATTTAACTTGGCATCGTCAATTTGAATGAATTCGAGGCAAAGGAAATTCGTTTGCGGGACAGAGTAGAAAAGAAGGGGCCGAATCATCCACCAAGTTCTTTGATCGTGCCGACCTTCGGAGCGCTTCGCAACGTTCAAGCTTTAATTACGCGAGCTCCTGCAATGGCACCAACACTTAGTTAGGATTCCTTCTTTATTCCTTCGTTTCGAAATTCGTAGATTGCATTCAGAAAATAACTCGAAAGCACTTCATCAAAACCAAGCGGCAAAAGCTCCAAGAAAACCATACAGCGGTCCGGTCCTGTTGAAGGGACTCTTATATAGAGCTCACTCGCCGAGACGCAGTCCGTTGTTTCTAGGACTTATTCCAACAGAAGTCGTTCCATTAGTTGGATCGATTCTCGTAATATTCGTCCAAATCGATTTGATCGATGCCGCAAGGTGTTATCGTTTACCAAGCTCAGCGATCGAGTCAGATGACCATCTAAGTTCCCGACCGATCTGACTCGATGCAAGCATATTATGAAGTCCGTCACCTATCGAAAGCGGGGCGCTACATAATATACCACTAAGAAAAAGTTTTGTCCCGAAACTTAAGAACAAGGGTCTGACCTTAAATTAGACAAACAACGCGGGGTACTTCTCCTTCATCTTCGCCTCCATTTTCTACGTCGACTCTTCACCTGAATGGTTCTGCCAACGTACGCGGACCAAGGACATCAACTGATTTTGTAATACCTTCTCCTTGTGATCCAAAATTTGAATAGGCTCCTCCGAGTATGACAAGTCAGTACGTAGCTCCAACTGATCGAAGCTAACCATGTGACTTGGATCGTGCATATATTTTCGAAGTTGTGAGACGTAGAAAACATCATGCACATCAGCCAAGGCAGGAGGTAGTACGATCCGATAAGCAACCATTGTAACTCGCTCGATGATCTCGAAGGGGGCCTACAAATCTCGGGCTCAATTTGCCTTTGATGTCGAACCGCATCACACCACGCATGGGCGTTACTTTCAGAAATACATGGTCCCCGACCAAAAATTCTAGCGGTCGTCGGCGAAGATCTGTATAGCTTTTTTGTCGACTTTGTGTGATACGGAGTCTATCTTGAATCAAGCGAACCTTTTCGACGGCCTGCTCTACCAGTTCTGGTCCAAGCACTTGTCGCTCTCTGACTTCGTCCCAGTATATTGGTAGACGACACTTCCTTCCGTAGAGCACTTCATATGGAGCCATCTGAATGCTCGACAGATAGCTGTTGTTATACGCAAACTCTGCAAACGATAAATGTGTATTCCAACTAGTCTTTAAATCGATCGCACACAGACGTAACATATCCTCTAAGATTTGATTTACCCTTTCTGTCTGACCTTCTATTTGGGGGTGGTACGCAGAACTAAAATTTAGTTTGGTCCCCATCGCTGCTTGTAGGCTCGTCCAAAAACACGATAGAAATTGCCCGTCTCTATCCGAAATTATTGAGGATGGTACCCTGTGCAGTCGAACAATCTCGTCGATATAGATCTGTGCTAACCAATCGATGCTCCATCCTACTTTAATTACGATGAAGTGAGCTGACTTGGTCAATCTATCAACAATGACCCAAATCGTATCATTCTCCCGTGACGTCTTCGGAAATCCCATAATGAAATCCATCGAGATATTGTCCTACTTCCACTCAGGAATGGCGAGGTTCTGCAGCTCTCCGCCTGGCCTTTGGTGTTCTACCTTCACTTGCTGACACGCCATGCACTGCGACACGAAAGTAGCCACGTCTTTCTTCATGCCGTGTCATCAAAAGTTTGCGCACAAGTCCTTGTACATCTCAGTGCTTCCAGGATGTAACGAGTACTTCGCATAATGTACCTCCGTTAGAATTTTTTTCTGAGCTTGATAGTTTCAGGAATACAGAGCCTTCCTTTTAGTCGCATCGTCCCGTCTCCGTCTTTCGTAATGTCAGTCGCCCTTCCTGTTGAAATTAGCTCGCATATCTTCTTCAAAAATGAATCGTCCTTCTATGCGATCTTTATTTTGCTAAGCAGGCTCGATCCTAACTTCACCTGAGCTAGGTGCAGGTGTCGATATTCAATTCCGAGTTTGATCCCATCGCTTCAAGGTCTCGTCGTATCTTATTATTTATGGCTAGTGATCCCATAAACATTCTGCTAAGCACGTCGGCTACAACATTTCCCTTGCCCGACGTATACTCGATTGTTAGCTCATAATCTTTTATGAGTTCGAGCCAACGTCGCTGCTGTAGGTTGAGTTCTCGTTTCGTAAACAAGTATTTCAGGCTTTTATGATCTGTGTATATTCTGCAAGCCACACCATAAAGGTAGTGCCGCCAGAGTTTCAACGCAAACACGATCACCGCCAATTCTAGGTCATACGTCGGATAGTTTTTTTCGTGCTGCTTCAACTGCCGTAAAGCGTAAGATATGACTTTATCTCTCTGCATGAGTACGCACCCGAGGCCAGTTCCCGATGCGTCACTGAATATCTGGAAGCCTTCTGGACCATCTAGAAGTGCAAAGATTGGAGCTGAGACGAGCCATTGCTTCAACTCTTGAAAGCTGGATTCACAGTCGTCACTCCATTCAAATACTACTCCCTTCTGGGTGAGGCGAGTCAGAGGCGACGCTAGTTTTGAAAAGCTTCGCATGAATCTTCGGTAGTAGCCCGCTAAGCCCAGGAAACTCCGAATATCGCTAGCCGAGGTAGATTGTATCCAATCTACCACCGCTTCAATATTCTTTGGGTCCACCGTGACACCTTTGGCAGAGATTACATGTCCGAGGACTGTCATACTACTCATCCAGAACTCTCATTTACTCTGTTTGGCGTATAATTTGTTTTCACACAGAGTCTGTAATACCTTCTTCAAGTGTTCTGCATGCTCTTCTCGATTCCTTGAGTAGATAAGGATATCATCGATGAACACGACTACAAATTTATCGATTTGGGGTCGAAAGACTCGGTTCATCATATCCATAAAAGCGGCCGGGACATTCGTCAAACCGAACGGCATGACTAAAAATTCGTAATGACCATATCGAGTGCGGAACGCAAACTTTGATACGTCGTCGAACTTGATCTTTAACTGATGATAGCCTGAACGAAGATCGATTTTTGAAAATATTGACGTGCCTTGCAGTTGGTCAAACAAGTCATCGATTCGTGGCAAGGGATACTTGTTCCGTACGGTGGCCTTGTTGAGTTCACGATAGTCGATGCATAGCCGCATCGATCCATCCTTCTTCTTCACAAACAATATGGGAGCTCCCCACGGAGAGACTATAGGGCAAATAAATCCATGGTCTAGCAACTCTTGTAATTGCACCTTCAGCTCCTTCAGTTCTGCTGGAGCCATTCGATAAGGCGTCTTTGATATCGACCGTGTATTCGGAAAGGTGTCGACGCTGAATTCTATTTTTCGATCCGGCGGCATCTCGGGCATCTCGTAAGGGAAAACATCAAGAAAATCTGCCACAACATCAGTCTGCATTGTGTTTGTATTATCCTTCCGCGTGTCTCGAACTGATGCCAAGTATCCCGCACAGCCGGAACGTAACATACGCCTCGCCGAGATTGTCGATACCATCATTGTCGTCTTCGAGACCGTACCGCACGAATATAAGAACTCTGTCTCACAAGAAAAATGAAACACCACTATCTTCTCCGTGCACTAGATCGTTGTATAACAAACGCCCAACCAATCCATGCCTAGGATTATGTCGTACTCTTTGATGTCTAGTACGACGGCATCCAAGGATAGATTTCTTCCCCCGATGCAAATGTGGCCATCCCTATAAATAAAATTTGTAGGCATATCGACTCCCGACGGAGTGCTAATGCTAATGTCTATATCTAGTGATTGCATGGTTATTTTATTTTCTTTCGCATAATCAGCAGATATAAAACTATGTGTCGCACCCAAATCAAATAACGAAAGCCTCATCCCGAGTTACTGCATAGACTCGGCCTTGAGCTCCATGGCATTGATTCTACGGGTTCACGGGCACCGCATTTGTGCCTTGTATGTAGGCACTTTATGTGGATTCAGAACGTTCCTTGGTGGGTTGTGTTGATTCAGAACATTTTTCGGACAATATGTAACTATATGGCCTACCTCGCCACACTTGTAGCAAGATCTCATGACGCAATCGGTGGTTTGGTGCCCACGCCTACCGTATCTGCTGCAGTGTTGTCTGCCATGGCCCCGGTTATCAAATGTGTTCGGACATTTTGATACTCCCGATCCCCCGGCTTCGTTAGGACGCTTGGTGAAGTGGTTACGGATGACATGCACGGCTCTATGTGACATACGGCCAAAGATACGCTCACTATCGAGAGCAGCATCGTAGGATTCACGGTAGGTTCGGCACCTTTGATTCATGACGTCCCTTCGCAGTTTGTCATTTTGGCCTTGTTGGAAGCTTTTACACCATGCTTCCTTGTTGGGCAGGAAGGCGCCGGTAAACTTCGCCAGTTTCGAGAAGCTCGAGTCATAATCGTCGATTGACATATTTCCTTGTCGCAACATCATGAACTCGTCTTCTTGTTGACGATGGACGGTGCGAGGATCGTACTGTTCAATAAATGCTTCCTTGAACATTTTCCAGGAAATCGTGGTGTCTGTATCGGCTTCGTAAATTTCTTGCTTCTTAGCTGCCCACCAGTCGTAAGCCCTCAGTTGCAGCTGTAACGCCGCACATGTTACCCTCTGGGACCCTTCAACGTTAGGCATATTAAACAAGTCCTCAATCTCCGCAATCCACCCCACTATCACATCAGGCTCTGTTCGGCCATTGAATTTTGGTGGATTCATCTTGCGGAACTCCTTTGCTTTGAACAAGGAAGAAGAATTTATCATTTGAGGTTGAGTTTCCTTCTCGTCTTTATCTTGAACAACTTGCCTCTCCTCGGGTACCACAACCGTTGCTTTGGTATTGCCCACCATATTGTTTACAATCTGCGTTAGGTCGTCCATTTGCTTCTGTTGTGCATCAAGTTGGGCTTTGATTTGCATCTGAAGCTATTGTTGCTGCAGTTCTATCAACTGTAGCACTTTCTTCATGGTCGTCTCGCTAGGGCCAGTATTCTTTGTTTTTGACATACTATCCACGGTTTGGGTTGTTATGCCGGTATTGTTCTTATTTCTCTTAGTCATTGTGGACAGACACAAAAAGAAGAAGAAATATTTTTTTTCTTTATTGGTGCAAGGAACCACAAATCGAGTACGCCTGAGAGATCATGCGCTGAGGATCCCCGAGTACAAAAAAAAGAATTCTGGGGAATGGGACGATGGAGATCGAGCGACAGTTGCTCCTTTACTCTGTTAACACTCCAATTACAAAAGTGGGAGAAAATCTAAGAAAATTGCTAACTCTCGGCTCACTGGAAAGAAGTGCAGAAATTTGGCTCTTGAAAATGCTCTCCGTTCTGTGTTTTGAAGAGGGATGAGACCCCTTTTTATAGTCGTTCTTGAGCTGGAATGATGCTATGCGCCCATATGAGGAAAACACACTGGTTTTTGTATGGGCGCATAGTCCTGCCTTGGGCGCATAGGGTGTAGATGCATACAGGCTGTGAGATCGTGGATTGGTCGTGGTGTTGACGTGGCCGCATGCTTCGGTGCATGACTACTCGTGGAGACTGATGTGGACGTGCACTTCGGTGCACGTTTTGATCATAGCTTTGACCGAGTCAGGCTTGGGCGCATAGCCCTGTTTCAGGCTATGCGCCCTCCTTGCTTGGGCGCATAGAGCTTCACAGGCTTGGGCGCAGAGAGCTTCACAGGATGATGGGCGCATAGGAGCTTCACAGGGTGACTTGAACACATACGAGCTTCACTTGGGCGCATATGTCCTCCTTTGGCTTGGGCGTATAAGGCTTTAATTTGTTGAATTTTTCATGCTTCTACAAGACCCCCTTCAAAGTTTTCGATACTTGAACAAGTTCGAAATACTTTCAAAGAAGCATGGACTGTCTTCTCGTGATGTAATGGGCGCATAGTATGGCTCTCTTTTTTGGGCACATAATATTTTGGCCAGCCTGTCAGAGAGATACGACTGTTGAGATCTTCCTCGAAATCTGAACTGGCAGATTCATCGGGGTAGAATTTGAAGAGGTCCGTCCTTCGTACGTCGTCCACGTCAGCAAGTGGCAGTCGCATAATTTTCAAGAGGCTGAATCTTTACGTGGGCACATAGGCCATTGAAGGCGCATACTTCATAATGGGCGCATAGGCGCATAAGGACAGTGGACGCATAAAGAGTAGCCTGTGCCTATAAATGGCCCTAAAGGAGAGAGAAAGCTCATTATTCTCCTCTCTTAGAATTTTTCAGAAAACTCTTCATCTTCTTTCTTTGAGAACCATGTCTCCCAAGGTTGCTAAGAGATCCACGAAGGGCAAGGGGGCTGCACCGAGTGGCTCTCCTCCTACGACAACATCTTCGACAGTCTAGGACCCGATACTGGGTGAGGGCATGCTTCAAAAACAAAGTCTCGAGCATTAATTTGCGACGCTCAGACTTTTTTTCTGCCTGGGCGCATGCGCCTAAGGCAACATACTTCTGTGAGCATCATTATGCGCCCACAGAAGTCATACGCCAATACTGTGGTGAGCTATGCGCCCACATGTTGCTATGTTATGCACCTACGTGCTATGACATGTTATGCGCCCACGTACTGTTCGTGTGTTATGTGCCCACTTGTTTTGGGCGCATATCCCTTTGGGCGCATAGCCTTTTGGGCGCATAAGAGTCTTTTAGCACTTAGCTTTTTTTGCGCATTTCTGAGTCTGACTTTGTCTTCTGTCCTTGCAGTAAACATGTTTGTCCCGGAGCTTGGCGGTATCCCTTTCGGTTCTTCTTGCCATGTTCTTGGTACAAGCCTTATAACCAGCATGATCAGCGATGTTCAGACAAATATCAGTCAAGACCAACCTACAGAACGGGCGATTGCCATAATTGAGCAGAACAAAATCTTTCTGAAGTAGATGATAAATGATAAGAAGCTCGGAGGGTCACGCTGTTGGAAGAAGCTGTACTTCCTATTCGGTGACAGCGTAGGATTTGAGGATGACGCGACGATATGTCTGGAAGAAGCTTTGGTAGTTACATTGAATGACCAAAGAATAGGGCTGCCATCGATGAAGCGCCAGTACCCTCTGTCGGCGTTTGCTGACCTGGCTGTACAGAGGAAAATGAAATGGGACCTGACTCCTGAACTGCCTGGGGTTATTTCTGGCAGGATCCAGTTCAACTCTGATGACCGGAAGAATGACACGTTCAAGTGTGTCAAGGGTTCCACTTTCTATTCCATGAGGGGGCTACAACCGGGTGTTATACTGAACAATGTCCCGACTGATCTACATCCCTATGCTGCTGAGACTCTTTCCAACTTGATGTTGATGAAGAAGGAGTCTTATCCGGGAGGGAAGATGCGGATGGAAGGCTGGAGAAATTTTGCTCCGTTCTGGAGTGACCTTACTGGATGGGTGCTCTCGACTTATGGGGCCACCCTAAAAGCTGTCGGTCTCCTTTATGCCGTCAGGGCCACCCAGTATGGCATCAAGGTTAACTGGCCGATGTTCGTCTCCTTGGCAGAGTTGTACAACCATCATACGTGCACCTTCTTCACTCCGGGCGGGGAGATGGGTTTGGCTCTTCCCGAGATGCAGGCGGTGTCCAAACTTCTCTGGGGGACGGAGCCGTATGCAGAATACGTCCCCAGTGATGCAAAGATCTTGGATTTGGAGAAGGAGAACTCTGATATGATGAATGTGCAAAAAGAGTTACTTTGTCACTTTTTTATTTGTCACCAGATTACGAAGAAGGGTAAGACCGAGGGGTCTATCCCGCATACGAGGGCTTGGACCAACTATATTTACACCAGAGAAGGGGAAAATGGCCCAGTCTTCTTCTCATCTCCTAAACCCTTGACGTTCTCTGAGATAGATCAGCTGATGACAGATCATGGAGCTGCGAATACCGAAGATAAAGATGATCCTGAGGAAAATTTCCTGATTTATCATTTCTTCAGACAAGTCGAGTTCAAGATGTCAGAAAAGGCGATGCTAGCCACTTTCCTGATGATATGGCTTCGTGAGTGCATAGTCCCTGGCGGTTCAGGGTCTGTTGAGCGAATCAGCCCGGGGATGATACTTCCGGCTGTAAGGCTGGCCTTTGGACTCCCACTGGCTCTGCTTTCAGCGATGGTCTGTGCCATCTAACGGGGTTTACAGCATTTTGTTGTGCACACGATAACACCCGAGGGCAGGAAGGACTTTGCTAGAACTGAGTTACCCTTCCACTATCTGATGAGGTGGATGGTACTGCATTGTCCCAAATTGATGAATGCCAGGCTGATGGCCGATTCTTTGCCGGAAGATGCCTTCATTCGGAGGTTCAGAGACACGGATTGGACCGTTACAGGGGTGTCTGTTTGTAGGAGGGCTCTGAGTTTTCTGCAAAATTATGAATTCTTCAGAGTATCGCCTTCATCTGGTAGTGGTCGCATGGGAGACACCCTAGTAGATGAGGGAGCACTCACTACTAGCCTTCCTATTGGAGCATTTTGTTGGCTCCAATCCATTAGGCCTTCTCATCTGGTATTCAGGAACAGGAACCACACTTTCTTGGAACCTTATTTGCCAAGCCGTTTCGTACGGCAGTTTGGTTATAACCAGCTCCTTTTAGGAAATCCCAGTCCTCATTTCCAGTCGATAGGGAGTCTAATCGACGGAGCACGTGCATGGGGCTACTATAATGCTGGATGTACAGGGGCAATTTTTACCTTGCCCGAAGATGAACCCGACACCCACATGCTCTTTGCTGCTGCTAAGTTCTATATCCAGGTCAATACCTTTTTTTCTGGGTATGACCGTGAGCATAGTTTTATATCGAGGACCAAGCTTGCCCCTACCCTTGCTGATATAGGACGAGCACGTGCAATCTGGAGTAGCAAAAAGGAAGGCATCGCGCCCATAATTGAACCAGTTGTAGCATCACAACAGAAAGTTGTTGTTGAAGAGCCTATCATTGCAGCGCCTCGGAGAGAGGACACCGAAGAACCTCTTCCTACCGTTCCTCATAAGAGGAAGGCTCCCACCGAGCCGGTGCCACGGCCAAAAAGGACGAAGGTGGTTGTTTCCCGGAGGAAGAAAGTTGCGGATGTGGGTGCCAGCTCGCCTCCTCCCAGAAGGTCTTCTCGGTAGACGGCGTTGCAGGCCATTGCCATTCGGGAGGTAGACCCTTTCCTAGACTCCGTAGCCGTTCTGGTCAAGCCTTTGGAAGCTTTCTCACATTTGCGTTTGTCCTTTACACAGGACCCCAAAGTCATAGCTGAGGCAGGTGCCTCCTCATCTAAGGAGGTTGATGTGACGACAGAGTCTCCTGCTCGTCTTCGACTGATGGATGAGGGCAGGCCTTCTTCGGCTGTAAGACTTGAGCGACAGGGTGATCAGGGCGAAGGCCCAGACCCTGACGACGATCAGAAGATCAGTTTCTCCTACGACATATCTATGGGGGATATGTCTGTAATAGGAACTGCGATGAAAGAGCTGGACGAGAACCAAGTCCAATCGGCTCATCCTCCTGCGGGTACGTTGTCTTTGTGCCTCTCTTCGGATGAGATTTTTAGACTTCAATTTTGCGTGCTCCTCGTGAGGCTGACCATGACTGTATGTTCCCTTGTAGATAAGGGAGAGAACCTCTCGTGAATATAGTCCCCGCCATTGGAGAAGGGACAAAAGTTGTTCCCGGTTCCTCCAATTTTACTGGTGTGGGGGGAGCTATTAGTGAGCCGGTATCGGCTACAGTATGAGAGGTTGAGCAGCTTGCTGAGGGGGCTGTTACTGAATCCGCTCCTGTTCTGGCTGAGGTTGTGGAGGATGTCAGGCCTGATGCCGCTCAGGGCTTTGATATTATTCCCTTTGAACAGTCTGAGCCTGTTCTTGGTTTCCCTGAAGCCAAGACTGATGGCGTAGTCCAGGCTGGAGTTGAGCAAGCCGAAGGTACAAAATTACAACTTTTTTCGCATTTCTCTTCCTCCTTTTTAGTTACTGATGTATATATATTTTTCTTTATCAGGTTCGGCTTCTTGTCAGGTATCTCTTCCTAGAGCGGGAGAAACTTTCTAAGTCTTCTCCCCGACGACCTCCATGGAAGACGATGAGATGGCCCAGGAAGTCGTCAAAGTTTTCTACTCTATATTGAAAGTGAAGCTTCCTGGAGTCCTGAATCGGAATGCTGCCTTTGGCCCTGTAAAGTCTGTTACAGAGTGCCAAGTGACGGCCCTCGAGAGCATTGCCGACTATGAAGAACGGGCTAATACTCTGAGGAAAGTTCTGAAAGACCTGGAGGTTCAGGTAGCTCAATTCCGGAATGCTAAACAACGGAGCCCGTCATCCCTATTCCACACGAAAGACGAGGCTCTGATCAAGGCTCTCGCGGAGGAGAAGGCTACTTTCCAGGCGAGGAAGGATGCCCTCGTCCGAGAGATCGACGAATTGATTGACTAGTATGGTCAGTTCAATACTGCAAGTGAGGCGTATGTCGCCTCGAAGAACAAACTGGATGCACATATCACCGAGAGGTATAATCGCATCGCACAGATCAAGAACAAGATCGCCCAACTGAAAGCTTACTTGAGGGCGGCGACATCTGAACAGGAGGATTATTTGGCTCAGGCTGCCATGAGTACCACCACTTCCGCCCATTTAGAAGAACAACTGGCGAAGTTGGAGGGAGAGCATCTGAGTCTGATCCTTTTCGAGGATGAAGCTGCTCGTCAAGAAGAGGCACGGCGCCGAGCTACCGCGAAGTCTGAGACAGAAGTCGCGGCTCTAAGAGACAACATAAACCGCCTATGTATCCCGTAGTTTTTGTAACTTTCTTCTCTTCTTTTTTCTTTTCCAGCCGTCACGGCTCTTGTACTCTTTTTTTTGTAAAGAAATAAAGAATCTTTTCAGAAGTTAATGTGGTTTTGTGAAATATCGGAACTAGAGGTAATGTGGACGTAGTAAGGATATTTCTGGTAGATATTCTACTGGAGAATTTTGATATGGACCTATTATCCATTTTATATTCAAGTTATTCGAATATAGATAATAAGTTGAACGAAGCTTCTAATATAGGTAATATGGACGTAATAGCAGAGAATGTTCTATATCTGACTAGAGGTAATATGGAAATGAAAAGATATATAACGTTAGGTAGGAGTAGATAATTCAGAGGTAATATGGACGTGATTATCCTTGATGAATGCTTTGCTCAGAGGTTATAGGGACATGGCTAAACATAATCATTTTACTGGGAAATAATTATCGGAAAACAATTCAGAGGTAATAGGGACGTGACTTGTTTTCGTCAAACAGAGTTTGGACAGAGTCAAAACGGGAATGGTTCTACTGGGAAAAATTTTAGAGGACCTATTATCCAGGGCGTATTCAAGACTCTTGAAATACGGATAATAGTTAGATAATTTTTAAATCATATAAACATCGTACTGTATATTTACATAACTGAACATATATGAATATTACATAAAAAGGTTACACATAATATTTCTTCAGGAACTTGTCGTTGATAGGCATCATGAGCAGGTCACCATCAGGCTTGGTAATTAGTCAGCACGTATCATTAGAATACACTGATTCTATGATGAAAGGACCTTCCCATTTAGGCTGGAATTTTCCTTTTGTTTTGTGCGTCATGACCATTGGTCTTCTCACTGCTAAGACTAGATTACCGACTTGGAAGATTCTTTCCTTCATATTTTTGTTGAAGGCTCTGGAAAGGCGTGCTTGGTATAGCTCAATGTGCTGCTGAGCTAACAAGCATTTTTTATCTAGCGCTTCGAGCTCCTGGAGTCGCAGATGGTAGCTTTCTTCGGTAGTCAATTTGCTGGCTAAGGCTACTCGAAGAGAAGGAATCTGGATTTCTAGGGGAAGAACTGCTTCGCTCCCGTAAACCAGAGAGAATGGCATACTGCCTGTTAGAGTCCGGACTGTTGTACGATAGGCCCATAGACATTCACCGAGCTTCTCGTTCCAATCGTGCTTGTTTGAAGACATGAACTTCTTGAGAAGTTTTATGATGGTTTTATTGAAGGCTTCTGCTAGCCCGTTAGCCGCTGAATTATAGGCAGCAGAGGCTATGTTCTGGATTCGATTCCTATCGCAGAACCGATAGAATGCATGGCTTGCGAACTGTGGACCATTATCATGGATGATCCTACGAGGTAGGCCAAAGCGATAGATGACGTGATGTTTGATAAAACTGATCACGTTCGATGCCTTCACTTCGGTGAGCGGTATAGCTTCCGCCCATTTGGAGAAGTAATCGGTTATGGCTTGGATGAACCGATATCCTTTGGAGGATGGCGGGCTGATTAGTCCAATGACGTCCATGCCCCAGGCTTCAAATAGCCAAGATGCTGTCGTCGGGTATAGAAACTCCGCAGGTTGATGAATAAAGTCGGCGTGGAATTGACAAGCTCTACACTTCTTTGCATATTCAACATCATCTGCTATCATTGTGGGCCAGTAATAACCCATTTTTTGAGGCAATCTTGTAATTTGGGGCCTGGTTGATGTGCACCACAAACTCCATCATGAGCCACCCGGAGTGCATGTTTGGCTTCTGTGTCTGATAAGCATCGTAACAGTAATCCATAGTAAGAGCGTCGGTACAGCATCTTGGTAGCTGAGTCGCAGTAGAATCTGAGGGATCGCCTTTGGATAGACACTGCTTCCTTCGGGTCCTCGGGGAAGATTCTATAGACAGCACAGTCTATGAAGGGAATCTCCAGTCTTTAATATCGACGTTTGTTTCCATTGTGTAACTGTGATGAATATGCAATGCATCTTTCACACAGAATAGTTCTCGACCAGATACTGTGATCGACTGCTGAGTATTGGTAGGAACGGTCAAGAAAGCAGCGAGACCGGCTAGAGCATCTGCGTCTATATTCTGTAGTCGAGGTACGTGTTCGATGAAGAATCCAGCGAAAGTAGATGCCAACTCGATTGTTGCTCTGTGATAGGGGATGAGATCTTCGTGACGAACTTCATAATCTGTCACTACCACTTTTCTAGCTTGAGGGTATTTTGGTCATTTTCAAATTTTGGAATTTAATTTGGAATTATTATTATTATAATTAATGTGATTTTTAAGTGATTTTAGTATAATTGATTTTGGTATTTTAGTGACTTTGACTTATGTAGACTTTGGAGACTAACCTAGTGGCTAACCTAGGTCATGACTATGTGATTAGGATATGGAACCCTAGGTTGACTTAAGTTAGTGAGGATTAACTCATTGGAATTAGTTTGGGGAAATTATGAGCTAGATTGATTAATGAATGGCTTGTGAAATCACAAGTCATTTTATGACTTAAAGGCTTAATGCCCCATAGGCCCACACCCCTTGAACCAAACCCTAACCCTAAAAATCTGGCCGGCCACTATGGTCTTCCCTCCTATTTATAGCACCTTGAAATTAGGGCTTGCCTCTTTAGGAATCATTGCTATTTGGAAGAGGTGAGTCTCCATCTTTGTAAAATCTTAGAAAATCCATTTCAACTCCAAATTCCTCCAAACCAATTGCAATAGGACCTAATATTAGTCTACTTGCTGTTGGTGTTGAGTATTTTCAGGAAGGACACAATTTGAGGGAGTTTGGTGGCTTGAGGAACTCTTTCCATTTGGAGATTTTAACCCTTTGTTCATCAATAGGTATAATCTATTCTACCCCATGTAAATTATGTTAAAATTTATTTCTAGGATGCCCTAACCCTAACCTAACAGTAGGATAGGCTAACCCTAGATTTTGAGCCCATTTCGTGTTCGTATCGGACACGTATCAGTGTGTATAGGAACGTGTTCGATGAAATGCCTCAAAGGGCATTTCATTTGATTTTGTGAATTGGGTTTGAATAGGAAAATAGATATTCACCTCGCTTATGCATTTCTGTTGCTCTGAACACGATTTTGTGTTGGGTTGAGTCGACACAGGTACGTGGACACGCGGTCGTGCGCGTGCACACGCTGGCAGGATTTTCCCCTGCTGCTCGTGTGCCTTTTCTCAGTGCACACAGCGTTTAAGCCCACGAAATTGGTCACACGTGTCGTGTCCGTGACTGACACGGGGTTCCCCAAGTGGTTCGACCCCTTGTGTCGTATCGGACACGCATTTGCCTGTGCACGTGTCGTGCACTGTGTATGTCTATGTTCTGAAATTGTGTTCTTGTGTTTAATTGTTTTTAATGCTTTTAAATTGTGTTTAATTGATTAGTTAAATCCTAAACATGATGTTTAATCCCTGTTATATTAGGTTTACATGTTAGATTGGGTTAATATAGAAAATATAGTTCGAATGAGGTTGGAATGCCATTTTCTGATACTAGCCGATACACGTTTTGTTCAGTTTATCCTGACCAATAAATTCATAGTTAATTCATGTTTTTCACTGATTGGTTATCCCCACATGATTGTTAGTTTAGGTTAATACAGTATTTCGATTCAAATTGGTTTTTGAACTAAGAAATGGATTTTTTGATAGTATGTTAGTTTTCGAAAACCTGAGACTTAACTGGGAATTGATTCCCTTGAATTGTTAAATTGGAATTGAATTTTCATTTCTTTTCACTGATTTATTTCTGTAATGCAATACCTGAGTTAATTCCCTTTTATTTTCGAAATATGAGTTATGAACCTGAGATTCCAGTTTTTTCTATTATGAACTGTCAACTGCATGTGATTCATGTTAATCCTCAAAATCTGAGAATAGGATGTTGGCTAATGTGTGGGTTTCGAAATTTGTGAATACCTGAGATTTCCTCCTTAAATATAAAACTGAGATTGTTCCTTTTCATTTTTCTGTGAATGAAGGATTGTTTGAACTCTTAAATTGTTGAACTGAGAATGGCAAAACCTGGAAATGGGTTTACTGTCCTTTAAAAACTGTTTTTCCTTTCATTTCAAATACTAGTAACCTGTGAATGAATGTTAGTTTAATTTCTTAAAACTATGAACTGAGTATTTGAATGTTCATTTCCCCCTTACCTGAGAATGTATCATTTCACTGTTTAACTGGAAATTGATTTCCTAGTACTGTCAAAACTGGAATAGAGTTATATATATTGTTTACATTTTCTTCTAGTTTCCATATTTGAATAGCCACTGTCTTTATTCCTCACTGTTCTCAAATTCTGAACACACACACCCACAGCCTTACAACACTGTTCCCTGTTCACTAATTTACTACCCTCATATGTCTATGGCAGTACACACCTTCACTATCCTCTTCACACACACACAGGTTTATCAACCTGATTTTGAACTGTCTTCTTTCTCACATTGATAATTGGATACACTATTTTACCATGGTCATCATTATGTGTTTCGCTATTCCCCTTCCTATGTATACATAGATATATATGCATTGTGTTATATATATAAGTTTTCTATATATGAGTATGTGTGTTTTTATATATATATTAGACATATATAGTGTATGGTGATATATATGATATAATGTATTATATATTATGATATAGAGTATGGGTGGTATTGTATAGTGGCTATAGGTTATGTATTTCTAAATTACATTATATAGCCTTGTCAATATGTGTATTAGATATTAATGTGTGTATCCTATATTAAGTTATAATATTTTTGGTGTATTATGGTTAGGCTTATAGAGGGACTTGTGTAGATATATGTTATAGGTTGGGTTAGGCATGTTATTGCCTAGTAAACCTAGATTAGACTTGTTAGAACCTAGTATGACTTGCTAAACCTAGATTAGACTAGTTTGACTTTGGTTTGACTTGGTTGACCTAGTTTGACTTCTAGGGTTGACCAGAGTTGACCAAGAGTTGACTTTGGTCTAGATTGACCTAGATTCATGTAGAACGCATTGTAGTGCATTTTATTACTATTCTGGACTTGTTGTGACTTGTACTGTTCTAAATAGGAGCCAGACACCACTCCTCGGACAGTACTTTTATCTCGGACTTTCAGTTAGCAGGCGAGTACATTCTCTGATCTTTTCATACCTGTCTGGACTATATTCTTGCTCTAGATTACTCTACATGATGCTGACACGTATCTTCACGGATTAGTACTATATGGATCCTTTCCTGAGATGTTATCCCTCTACGGGTGTATCGGGTATTTTATGTTCATGTACTTTATCATGTGCATCAGGTACTCCTTGTACTCGTACTAGTTCATGTTTTTACATGTTCTTATGTGCTTTCATGTGCTTATCATGTGCCTCATGTACTACTCATTACATGAGTTCACGTATCTTAGCTGTATTCATGTGCCTCCTTATTTGTATTCATGTGCCCCTAAGTCGTTTACATAACCATATTGTACTCTAAATCACGTAGTCACTTATAGTCTCTACTATCATGTATTTACTTTCAGTTACAAAATATCTCCTGTTTACTCGTACTTCCATTCAGCACTTCCTGTATTTTACTCTATTGCATGATTTATACTCCTAACCTGCTATGAACTGTTTGAGAGATATGTGCTCGTTTCCGTCCTGACTGGACCTGTTGAAAATATTACAGAGGACGAGGCTGAGGCGTTCTGCCCTACTTACTACGGTGCCACACTAGATGAGTGCCTGGACTTGGACCAGTAGCAGGATCCATTAGCAGTAGACGACACTCCTTTAGCTTAGGATTGTCTTACTTTTCTGGATCATTGTATTAGATTTTGAGATATTCTAAGATATGTATTATTTTAGACACTTAGAATTCTGGATTGTATCTCTGTGTTCATCTGTTCTGGATATATTATCTTTCATTATCATTCTATCTTTCATGTTCTACCTTAGCTGTGATTGAGTTATATTTCTGTTATGTCACCGCCATTCGGGGAGTATATTATTACCTTCAACTGTTAGATGTTGTGACCTAGGATAGCGTTCTACTGTCGATACTGCGGCGTAGGCTGGACGTACCCACGTTACGTGCCCTTACTCTAGGGTGCGGGTCGTGACACGTTTTTAGTGGTGGCCCATGCAGGTCCTAGGTTGGAAATGTAGTGGTATTCGAACTAGAATATTACTGCAGCCTGCAGTAGGAATTAGTATATTTTTGAAGGTAATCAATCACACTAGGAAAAATTCCTTATCAGATTCCGTATATCTATTTTGCTGCTTATTGTCTTCCTTAGAAATTTAAACTGTCCTCCTTTGATTTTTTGACTTATTCTCAGTAATTGTTTCTTGTTTGATTTGTGTCTCCAGGATGGTTGAGACGCGATCGCATCGCTCCGTGACGGGAGATGCTGGAGAGGGGTCTGCCACCTCTCGTATCCAGCAGCCAGCTCCCAGTGCCACAGGGCCAGTGCAGCCCTCAGGAGTCGGTGTTTCTGCCACTTTTGGAGGAGCACCTCCACCAGTCAGGAGGCCAGTTGTGATTTCTGAGATCCTTCTACCGCAGCAGCCTCCGTCTGTAGGGATGGTAGATGCTGCACATCTCTTCTCCTTCGTGGAGAAGATTCTTGAGTCCCACCAGCAGCAGCAGACGAGGCAGACTACAAATTTCAGGCAGGGGATCGATGAGGCACACCAGCTGGTACGCACTACAGTCGAGATGATCACAGCTCAGGGGACCCAGCTACAGCCCCGTCGGAAGGAGAAGGACATTCAGGACTTCCAGAAGATGCATCCTCGGGAGTTCTTCGGCACAGAGGGCATCCATGTTGCAGACGACTGGATAGAGCATATTGAGTAGATCTTCCGACTGGCAGAGATACCAGATCGACTCCAGATCGAGGCGGCAGGCAGTCAGATGCAGGACTTAGCCCGTGCGTGGTATCAGACAGATCCCAGGGTGGGAGTTGAGGGCTAGACTTGGGCCCAGTTCAAGGAGCTGTTTAAGGAGCAGTCTTTTCTGATGTGGCCTTGGGAGGTATTGAGGCACAGTTCGAGGCTCTGGTTCAGGGGAACCAGACGGTAGCTGAGTATGCCGGGGACTTCTGCAGACTGGCCCGGTTCATTGATGATTTGTCTGAGAAGACGAAGGCGAGAAAGTTTTGCCGGGGTTTGATTAGAGAGGTTCGGTCGCTGACTAAGAGCGACCGGAACGCCACTTATGCTGAGATATTTTTTGGGGCTATGGCGGCGGAAGACGACCTAGGCCTGAAGCAGAAGAGGGGTCGTGACTTCCAGGGTGGCAGCAGCAGTCAGGGGCAGGCCAAGAGGCCTCACTTCTAGCAGCAGCAGCAGCAGAGGCCAGCTCAGCAGCAGTATCAGCAGCAGGGTCGTGTACACTTTCACCAGCACCAGCAGCAGAGAGGGCAGTAGGCACCTCGTCAGGTAGTCATTTGTGCCTTCTGCAAGAAGCCGGGGCATATGATCCATGAGTGCAGGAAGAAGCTAGGCAAGTGCCTACTTTATGGTGCGGAAGATCACCAGTTGAGGGACTGCCCAGGGGCTTTTGGGCGAGGACAGCAGGGAGGTGGAGCCAAGACTCTAGCAGGCCAGCAGAGGGGACCAGCCCTGCAGACCCAGCAGCAGAGGTTCCAGCAGCACCAGCAGCAGGCACGAGGTGGACAGCAGGGGCGAGCTTTTGCCATGGCAGCTGATGATGCCGAGGCCATCAGAGAGCTGATAGCAGGTTCGGTTCTCCTAGATTCCCTTCCAGTATTTGTACTCTTTGATTCCGGGGCTTCCCACAGCTTTGTGTCAGTATCGTATGCTATTAGACACAGTTTGGTTTCTGAACCCTTGCCTAGGACCTGCAAGATCACGACCGGGGGTGGGGTCATCCTCGTGAGTGATGTTTGCAGAGGGCGGAGCGTCTTATTGGAAGGCCGAGAGTTGGGAGTGAGTCTACTAGTCATGCAATTACCGAACTACGATATTGTATTAGGTATGGACTGGCTGAATAGACACCGCGCCCGTATTGATTGCCGTGGGGGTAGAGTTTTGTTCGGGGCGCCAGGAGAGCCAGAGTTTGAGTACACCCGGCGGCAGGCAGAACAGGACGGCGGGGTCTTCTGTGGAGCTTCAGTTGAGGAGCAGGTGGCTCTGCATCCCTTGATCGCAGAGTTTATGGACGTATTTCCAGAGGAGTTGTCAGGGCTACCACCGGACAGAGATGTAGAGTTCTCGATAGACTTGGTTCCCGGTGCGGAACCGATCTCCCAGCATGTCTATCGAGTAAACAACAGTGAACTAGTGGAGCTGAAGAAGCAGGTGGATGAGCTGCAGGACAAGGGCTTCATTCGCTCGAGTTCTTCACATTGGGGTACACCGGTACTCTTCGTACCCAAGAAGGATGGGTCGGTACGGATGTGTATCGACTACAGGGCACTCAACAACCTGACAATCAAGAACAGATACCCACTGCCGCGGATCGATGATCTCTTTGATCAGTTGAGCGGAGCTCGGGTGTTCTCCAAGATTGATTTGAGGTCGGGTTATCACCAGGTGAAGGTGAAGGGGAAAGATATTCCCAAGACCGCTTTCAGGACGCGGTACGGGTAGTTTAAGTTTTTCGTTATACCGTTTGGGCTAACCAATGCACCAGCAGTGTTTATGAATCTAATGAACAAGGTGTTCCACCAGTACTTGGACAAGTTCGTGGTAGTGTTCATTGATGATATCTTGGTATATTCTAAGACTGAGGAGGAGCACGAGAAGCATCTGCGGATATTGCTGGAGACTCTCAGGAGGGAGCAGCTTTATGGAAAACTCTCCAAGTATGAGTTTTTCTTGGACCGGGTGGACTTCTTAGGGCATGTGGTGTCTGGAGATGGTATCTCAGTTGACCCCAAGAAGATTGTAGCAGTTGAGGCTTGGACAGCGCCGACTTCAGTGGCAGAGATCAGGAGTTTCCTAGGGCTGGCAGGATACTATAGGAGATTCGTACAGGATTTCTTCCGGGTTGTAGAGCCGTTGACATGGTTGACCCGGAAGGATACTGAGTTTGTTTGGTCAGAGGAGTGTCAGGCAGCTTTTGATGAGTTAAAGAAGCAGCTTACGACAGCTCCGATTCTGACATTACCTTCAGGATCGGGTGGATTCACTATTTATAGTGATGCTTCAGAGAAGGGGCTGGGTTGCGTCTTACAGCAGCATGGAAAGATGATTGCCTATGCTTCCAGACAATTACGTCCCCATGAGAAGAACTACCCTACCCATGACCTGGAGCTGGCGGCGGTGGTTTTTGCTTTGAAGTTGTGGAAGCACTATCTGTATGGCGAAAGGGTAGAGATTTTTACAGATCACAAGAGCTTGAAGTATGTGTTTACACAGAAGGAGCTCAACATGAGGCAGCGCAGGTGGCTTGAGTTGATGAAGGACTTTGACATCGTACTTCAGTATCAC
The DNA here is from genome assembly GCA_029216955.1 of Iris pallida. Taxonomy (NCBI): domain Eukaryota; kingdom Viridiplantae; phylum Streptophyta; class Magnoliopsida; order Asparagales; family Iridaceae; genus Iris; species Iris pallida. The sequence continues at coordinate 7,820,127 of JANAVB010034419.1, forward strand.
CCGGGAAAGGCCAACGTGGTTGCCGATGCCTTGAGTAGGTATCCGACAGCCATGTGTTTGACTATGGATCGGCACCTGCTTGCAGACTTGGAGAGCCTTGGGATAGAGGTGATTGTGCCCGGAGTGTAGATACAGTTATGGGGCCTTCAGATACAGTCGGACTTGATGGACAGGATCAACGCGACACAGTTCAAGGATGTGGCTTTGTGGTGTATCCGAGAGCAGATCAGTACAGGATTAGAGAATAGTGAGTTCTCACTTGCAGAGGATGGTGCCCTGAGGCACGGTTCCCGGTTATGTGTGCCCAGCGGGGAGCTCAGAGAGCAGATTATGCAGGAGGTTCACAGATCGCAGTACTCTATACATCCTGGTGCCAACAAGATGTACAGGGACCTGCGAGAGCATGTCTGGTGGTACGGGATGAAGCGGGAGGTGTCCCACTTCGTAGCTAGATGCTTGGTCTGTCAGCAGGTCAAGGCAGAGAGCCAGAGGCCCGAAGGATTATTGCAGCCGTTGCCCATTCCAGAGTGGAAGTGGGAACATATTACCATAGATTTTGTATCGGGGTTGCCGCGTATACCAGGAGGAAAAGACACGATTTGGGTCATCGTTGACAGGTTGACCAAATCGGCCCACTTCTTGCCATTCAAGGTGGGTACGTCTATAGAGAGGCTTGCGGAGTTGTATATGAGACAGATAGTCAGGATTCACGGAGTTCCCGTCAGCATAGTCTCAGATCGGGATAGTCGCTTTACTTTCCATTTTTGGAGGAGTCTGCAGACTAGTTTGGGCACTCAACTCAAGTTTAGTACTGCATACTACCCCCAGACGGACGGACAGTCAGAGAGGACTATTCAGACCCTTGAGGATATGTTGCGGACGTGTATCCTAGAGTTTGGAGGTTCCTGAGAGGATCACCTACATTTGGTAGAGTTTACTTACAATAATAGTTATCAGGCCAGCATTGAGATGTCATCGTTTGAGGCTCTGTACGGGCGTAGGTGTCGTACACCCTTATCTTGGGATGATGTTGGAGAACGAGCTTTACTGGGACCAGAGATGGTTGTTGACGCAGCCGAGAAGGTGAAGCTCATCAGGAACAGACTTCACGTGGCACAGGACAGATAACGATACTGGGCCGATAGCCACTGGAGGCCGCTGGAGTTTGAGGTACAGATTTAGAGATAGGATTAGAATTAGGTTGTATTTTGTTTTATTTTGTTTGATTGATCGTGTTTGATTTTTAGTAACTTGAGACCTTGCTTGTGATTAGGTTGGAGACATGGTTTTTCTGCGAATATCTCTGACTCGTGGTACGATACATTTTGGTGGAGGTGGGAAGCTTAGCCCGTTCTTCATCGGCCCTTTCGTTATCAGCGGGAGAGCCGGTGACGTGGCATACAGGCTAGACTTGCCACCTGCACTAGTAGGAGTTCACAACGTATTCCATGTATCACAGTTGAGAAGGTATGTGGTTGACCCTAGCCATGTGCTCGATCACTCGGAGATAGAGGTTGGACCTACTCTTAGTTATCCAGAGCAGCCTGTGGAGGTTCTGGATCGCCGGGAGAAGGTACTGAGGAACCAGGTGATAGCCTTGGTATGCGTCGCATGGAGGCATCATTCTCCAGGAGAGTCTACCTGGGAGCGGGAGGATGAGATGCGCGAGCGGTACCCCTATCTTTTTGGACCTTGAGGTATACTTTTCTATCCTTCTTAGCAGTTAGTTTCGCTTTAAATTTTCGAGGACGAAATTATTTTAAGGGGGATAGATTTGTCACTACCACTTTTCTAGCTTGAGAGTATATTGGTCATTTTCAAATTTTGGAATTTAATTTGGAATTATTATTATTATTATTATTATTAATATGATTTTTAAGTGATTTTAGTATAATTGATTTTGGTGTTTTAGTAACTTTGACTTATGTAGACTTTGGAGACTAACCTAGTGGCTAACCTAGGTCATGACTATGTGATTAGGATATGGAACCCTAGGTTGACCTAAGTTATTGAGGATTAACTCATTGGAATTAGTTTGGGGAAATTATGAGCTAGATTGATTAATGAATGGCTTGTGAAGTCACAAGTCATTTTATGACTTAAAGACTTAATGGCCCATAGGCCCACACCCCTTGAACCAAACCCTAACCCTAAAAATCTGGCCGGCCACTATGGTCTTCCCCCCTATTTATAGCACCTTGAAATTAGGGCTTGCCTCTTTAGGAATCATTGCCATTTGGAAGAGGTGAGTCTCCATCTTTATAAAATCAAAGAAAATCCATTTCAAATCCAAATTCCTCCAAACTAATTGAAATAGGACCTAATATTAGTCTACTTGCTGTTGGTGTTGAGTATTTTCAGGAAGGACACAATTTGAGGGAGTTTGGTGGCTTGAGGAACTCTTTCTATTTGGGGATTTTAACCCTTTGTTCATCAATAGGTATAATCTATTCTACCCCATGTAAATTCTGTTAAAATTCATTTCTAGGATGCCCTAACCCTAACCTAACAGAAGGATAGGCTAACCCTAGATTTTGAGCCCATTTCGTGTCCGTATCGGACACGTATCAGTGTGTATAGGAACGTGTTCGACGAAATGCCTCAAAGGGCATTTCGTTTGATTTTGTGAATTATGTTTGAATAGGAAAATATATATTCACCTCACTTATGCATTTTTGTTGCTCTGAACACGATTTCGTGTCGGGTTGAGTCGACACAGGCACGTGGACACGCGGTCACGCGCGTGCACACGCTGGCAGGATTTTCTCCTGTTGCTCGTGTGCCTTTTCTCAGTGCACACAACGTTTGAGCCCACGAAATTGGACACGCGTGTCGTGTCCGTGACTGACACGGGGTCCCCCAAGTGGTTCTATCCCTCGTGTCGTATCGGACACGCATTTGCCTGTGTACGTGTCGTGCACTGTGTGTGTCTATGTTCTGAAATTGTGTTCTTGTGTTTAATTGTTTTTAATGCTTTTAAATTGTGTTTAATTGATTAGTTAAATCCTAAACATGATGTTTAATCCCTGTTATATTAGGTTTACATGTTAGATTGGGTTAATATAGAAAATGTGGTTCGAATGAGGTTGGAATGCCATTTTCTGATACTAGCCGATACACATTTTGTTCAGTTTATCCTGACCAATAAATTCATAGTTAATTCATGTTTTTCACTGATTGGTTATCCCCACATGATTGTTAGTTTAGCTTAATACAGTATTTCGATTCAAATTGGTTTTTGAACTAAGAAATGGATTTTTTGATAGTATGTTAGTTTTCGAAAACCTGAGACTTAACTGGGAATTGATTCCCTTGAATTGTTAAACTGGAATTGAATTTCCATTTCTTTTCACTGATTCATTTCTGTAATGCAATACCTGAGTTAATTCCCTTTCATTTTCGAAATATGAGTTATGAACCTGAGATTCCAGTTTTTTCTATTATGAACTGTCAACTGCATGTGATTCATGTTAATCCTCAAAACCTGAGAATAGGATGTTGGCTAATGTGTGGGTTTCAAAATTTGTGAATACCTGAGATTTTCTCCTTAAATATAAAACTGAGATTGTTCCTTTTCATTGTTCTGTGAATGAAGGATTGTTTGAACTCTTAAATTGTTGAACTGAGAATGGCAAAACCTGGAAATGGGTTTACTGTCCTTTAAAAACTGTTTTTCCTTTCATTTCAAATACTAGTAACCTGTGAATGAATGTTAGTTTAATTTCTTAAAACTATGAATTGAGTATTTGAATGTTCATTTACCCCTTACCTGAGAATGTATCATTTCACTGTTTAACTGGAAATTGATTTCCTTGTACTATCAAAACTGGAATAGAGTTATATATACTGTTTACATTTTCTTCTAGTTTCCACATTTGAATCGCCACTGTCTTCATTCCTCACTGTTCTCAAATTCTGAACACACACACACCCACAGCCTTGCAACATTGTTCCCTGTTCACTAATTCACTACCCTCACATGTCTATGGCAGTACACACCTTCACTATCCTCTTCACACATACACAGGTTCATCAACCTGATTTTGAACAGTCTTCTTTCTCACATTGATAATTGGATACACTGTTTTACCGTGGTCATCATTATGTGTTTCGCTATTCCCCTTCCTATGTATACATAGATATATATGCATTGTGTTATATATATAAGTTTCCTATATATGAGTATGTATGTTTTTATATATATATTAGACATATATAGTGTATGGTGATATATATGATATAATGTATTATATATTATGATATAGAGTATGGGTAGTATTGTATAGTGGCTATAGGTTATGTATTTCTAAATTACATTATATAGCCTTGTCAATATGTGTATTAGATATTAATGTGTGTATCCTATATTAAGTTATAATATTTTTGGTGTATTATGGTTAGGCTTATAGAGGGACTTGTGTAGATATATGTTATAGGTTGGGTTAGGCATGTTATTGCCTAGTAAACCTAGATTAGACTTGTTAGAACCTAGAATGACTTGCTAAACCTAGATTAGACTAGTTTGACTTAGGTTTGACTTGGTTGACCTAGTTTGACTTCTAGGGTTGACCAGAGTTGACCAAGAGTTGACTTTGGTCTAGATTGACCTAGATTCATGTAGAACGTATTGTAGTACATTTCATTACTATTCTGGACTTGTTGTGACTTGTACTGTTCTAAATAGGAGCCAGATACCACTCTTCGGACAGTACTTTCATCTCGGACTTTCAGTTAGCAGGCGAGTACATTCTCTGATCTTTTCATACCTGTCTGGACTATATTCTTGCTCTAGATTACTCTACATGATGCTGACACGTATCTTCACAGATTAGTACTATATGGATCCTTTCCTGAGATGTTATCTCTCTACGGGTGTATTGGGTATTTTATGTTCATGTACTTTATCATGTGCATCAGGTACTCCTTGTACTCGTACTAGTTCATGGTTTTACATGTTCTCATGTGCTTTTATGTGCTTATCATGTGCCTCATGTACTACTCATTACATGAGTTCACGTATCTTAGCTGTATTCATGTGCCTCCTTATTTGTATTCATGTGCCCCTAAGCCGTTTACATAACCATATTGTACTCTAAATCACGTAGTCACTTACAGTCTCTACTATCATGTATTTACTTTCAGTTACAAAATATCTCCTGTTTACTCGTACTTCCATTCAACACTTCCTGTATTTTACTCTATTGTATGATTTATACTCCTAACCTGCTATGAACTGTTTGAGAGATATGTGCTCGTTCCCGTCCTGACTGGACCTGTTGAAAATATTACAGAGGACGAGGCTGAGGCGTTCTGTCCTACTTACTACGGTGCCACACTAGATGAGTGCCTGGACTTAGACCAGTAGCAGGATCCATTAGCAGTAGACGATACTCCTTTAGCTTAGGATTGTCTTACTTTTCTGGATCACTGTATTAGATTTTGAGATATTCTGAGATATGTATTATTTTAGACACTTAGAATTCTGGATTGTATCTCTGTGTTCATTTGTTCTGAATATATTATCTTTTATTATCATTCTATCTTTCATGTTCTAACTTAGCTGTGATTGAGTTATATTTCTGTTATGTCACCCCCATTCGGGGAGTATAACTATTATTACCTTCAACTGTTAGATGTTGTGACCTAGGACAGCGTTCTACCGCCGATACTGCGGCGTAGGATGGACGTACCCACGTCACGTGCCCTTACTCTAGGGTGCGGGTCGTGACATAATCCCTTCGGACTTGACTAACTATTAGCTTAGAATCGACGTATGCTTCTAGATAGTCAACTCCCAGTTGTTTTGCCAGCTGCAGGCCGATTAATAGGGCATTATATTCGGCTACGTTGTTGATGCATGGTTCCACGAGAGAATATGCACGATGTATAACCAGATGATCAGGTGACACGAGCACGACACCTACTCCAGCCATAATATTTCTTTTGGGTCATGTTCTTCATGCACCGTCAAAGAACATTCGCCAAATGGGAATTTCTTCAGTTGCAGCATTAGACTCTACTACTTCATCGGGGATTTTGTCGTAGAGTTTGGAAGATTTTGGCACCGGATGAGCTGTCAGGAAGTCAGCTAATGCTTGGCCTTTTACTGCCTTCTGAGGAACGAAGAGCATATCGTACGGAGTCAATAGCATTGCTCATGTAGCTAAACGGGAATTGAGATAACCCGGTTTAGTCATGAGCATTCTGAGAGGATTGATTTTTGATATGATGTGGATAGTCTGCCCAGACACATAGTGGTGTGTCTTCTGGATGGCAAATACTAGTGCACGGTATTCCTTTTCCACAGGTGTGTATCTATGCTCGGCACCCACCATTGTGTGACTGAGGTAGTAGATTGCCTGTTCATGGCCGCCTTCATTCTTCTTAGCTAGGAGGGCGCCAAGAGAATGGTCCATAGCACGAACATATCGTAAGAAAGGCTTCCCCATTATTGGAGCTACCAATACTGGAGGGCTTGTGAGATACGCCTTGATGTTGTCGAACGCACGTTGACATTGTTCAGTCTATACGAAAGATAGGCCTTTCTTCATGAGCTGAGTGAATGGTTGACACCTTCCAGAGAGGTTCGAAATGAATCGTCTGATGTAGGCTAGCCTTCCTTGTAGTTCGTGTAGCTCTTTGAGGTTTCTTGGAGGATGCATATCGAGGATAGCCTTCACTTTCTCCGGGTCCAGATGTATATCCTTTGAAGTGATGACGAAACCAAGGAACTTGCCGCTGGAGACTCCCAGAAAAGACTTGGTTGGATTCATCTTGAGTTGGTGTGCACGCATTAGTTCGAACACCGTTCTCAAGTCTTGGAGGTGGTTGCCCTTGAGACGACTTTTAACTGCGATATCGTCTACGTAACACTCCACTGTTTTACGCAAATGATCGCAAAAAATTATGTTCATGGCTCGCTGGTATGTCGCCCCTGTATTTTTCAATCCGAAGGGCATCACTGTATAGAAGTATACTCCCAACGGTGTTCGAAAAGATGTGTGATTCTCATCGTCAGGGAACATCTTGATCTGGTTGTAGCCTGAGAACCCATCCATGAAGGACATCCGCTCGAAGCCGCAAGTATTATCGATCATCACATCGGTGATCGGTAGAGGAAACTCATCTTTCGGGCATGCAGAGTTTAATCATGGTAATCGATACAAACTCAAACTTTATCGTTCTTTTTCATGACTAGAATGATGTTGGCAACCCAGTCAGGGTGTTGTTCTTCGTGAATGAATCCACTGGAAATGAGCTTCTTGACTTTATTTTCGATGGCCTCCATGACATCTGGTCGGAAACGTCGTTGTTGCTGCTTCACTGGCTTAGCTTTAGTCGAAATATTCAGACGGTGCATGGTGACTTTAGGATCCAGACCTAGCATGTCTTCATAGCTCCATGCGAAGACGTCGATGTATTCTCTTATAAGCTGTATAAGAGATTAGCGTTCCTCGTCAGATAGACTTTTGTTGATGAAGATTGGTTTAAAGGATGATTCATCTCCTAAATTGACTTGGATGACTTCATCTTCGGTAGGTGGTTCATGTTGTTCGAAGCGTAGCTCCTATCTAGTGTCCATCTTTTGAGCCTATTGTTCGAGCTCGATTAATTGGACATCGTCTGCAATTTGGTCAACGAAAACCATATTGACGGACATAGTTGCTTTGAATATGTCGCCAATGCTGGAGTCTGAGTCCCAGAGGGAGGAGTCAGAAGAATGAGAACAACGATCTGCTTTATCATCTGATCTTTCGGGAGTTGTTGGAGGAGTGACATAGCCCAAACCAATACCGTTTCGTTGATAGTAGTTCTCCGGTTTGTCGGAAGAAGCAAAGTATCGTATTGGCAATCGTCGTCCCCTGTGAGCACCCTGAATTTCGGGTTGAAATTTTTTTCATTTTATTTTATTTTTCTGATTATTTGGTTTTGATAAATGTTTTATTCTATTTATTTATCTGTTAGTGTACTTTTTTATGCCATTGATATTTGGAGTATCAGGGATGTTCAACTCTGAAAATCTTCTTCACGAGTTTTGGAGTGGACACGATTACCTTCATGACGGTATATGGTGTCCCATCCAAACTTGTTCCCTTGTGCTCTTTTTGCTTCGCTGAACTTCGGGTCGGTTTAGACCATTTGATTGATATTTAATTTCCCACTCTTTTCTTTGATCATTTTCAGCGCGTTACCATGACTTTTAAATTGGGAGCGCCAGACCAGTCATTTCCTTGAAACCAACTCCTCATTGATGATCTACTCGAGACGCTCGTCACCCATGACCTTCGTTTCCCACTCAGACACGTCATTTCGGGCTCCATTTGATTCGCACAACTTTCCCGACGCGTGACCCGATTTTATTTCACGCCACGGCGTCACATTCATTTTCCAACTTGATTTGTGGGTCCCCTGTCGACCAAAACCTGTCAGCCCCAACTATGGACATGGCCCACTTTGAGCCTACTATCCGTCCGCCACTTGTGTCCCATTTATTAGAATTTTCATGTGCTACTTATTTGCCCATGATCATCGATTCCTAATTTTAATTTGATTTTTGCACAATGTCCAGTTTTGACCCAATCCGGCTCCACCGAGTCCAGTCCAGCTCCATGATTTTCTCCATCATGACACCCTCATATTTTATTGCCCAAAAATATCGAGTACCCTTCTACCCATTTTTAATTATTTATTAGAATTTTTCCTTGAAATAAATCCTATAAGAATAACCCAATATTTTCTATTTAATTTGTAGCCCTTGGATTTTTTCCCAAAATAGATCTCCTCCATCCATTCCTACCTATTCATTCTCACAGCCTCCTCCCCATAGGGTGCCGGCCCTAAAATTTATGGAAAAAGCATCTCTCTCTCATCATTTAATGCTTTTCCTCTCCTTCTCTCTCTCTTCCTTTCTATTTACTACTACAACAAATTATACAACCAACTCCATGCAACTCTCTGTGGCCGAGCTCCTTGGCTCACCCGACCTCCTCCTCATGGCCGGACTTCCCGACTCCCCACCTTCCCTGGCCGGCGTGGCCTCGCCGTCGGCCACCCTGGCCAGGCAGGCCGCGACAACCACCACCATCTATTCCTCCTCCTCCTCCTTCTTCTTCAACCACCATCTTCACCAACCGCCACCACCGATCACCACCACCACCCCCTCGCCGTCATGTGTGGCATCTGGCCGCCCCGACGAGCCATCGCCGGCCGAGCTGGCCGCGCGCAGCCCCCCACAGTGCCGCGGCGCACAGTGACAGCAGCAACGGCGCGAGCCACGGCGCGCGCGCGTGCATGGCGCCACCGCCGCCGCCGTCGGCCGCCGTAGTCGATGTCGACCACCCCCATGGGCGCGCCGCACCCTAGGATCTCCTCCCATGGCGGCCAACGTCCTCCGGGACGCGCCGTCGAGGCGATTCGTGCGTTTTGGACGAGATCCCGTCGGCGCGCGCGAGTTTGGAACTCAAATTTTGTGCTCCGTCGCAGCGACTTCGTGCGCATTTTCCCGGAGATTCGACCATTAGATCGGCAATTTCTTTGCTCCGTCGCAATCTCGGTATATCCACCTTCGCTCATGTCAATTTTCGTCCGTTAATTTTATCGTTTGATACATGAAAACCGGCCACCAAGTTGACCGTTTAAATTGTATTAAATTTGGACAGTTTTGCGGGGCCAACTTCGTCAGCTTGTATCTCCTCCACCGCAGCTCCGTTTGGCGTGCTACTAGTTCCGGTGCGAAGCTAGTATAACCCTCTTACTACCCCTCCAGTTTCGTTTCATTGTGAGCTTGTTTGATTGGTTGAATTCGACGCCAAAGTTGGTCGTCCGAATTCGTAATTTCCAACTTGTAAAATTCCATTTTTGAGCACGGGACTCCAGATTTTATTTCTGACACCACCATTAGACTTGTGGCATCGTTCTGGCATATTTTCATATAAAATTTGTTAGATTTGGAGAACGTAGGCCCGGGCACGTTTTTCGGTGCAAAGCGGGTCCCACTTTCTGGGTCAACGGGACTTTTTGACGCCGGCTCATCGGAATCCAATTTCGGAGATACCGTTGAGTTCGTATCGTCATTCTTGACTCGTTGATATATAATTTGCTAGGTGTTGGTGGACATTGGGTCTGGCACGCATTTCGGTGCAAGTCGGATACCAATATCCGGGTCAACGGGTTATTTTGAGATCGGCTCATCGAAATCCAATTTTGGAGATACCGTTGAGTTCGTATCATCATTCTGGACTCGTTGACAGGTAGTTTGCTGAGTTTTGAGAACTTTGGCTCCGGCACGTATTTCCGTGCAAATCGAAATTCTAAGTTCTGGTTAACGGGCCAAGTAGAGATCGGGTCAACGGAATCCAATTCTGGGGATACCGTTGGGTTCGTATCGACATTCTGGTTGCGTGGACATATATTTTGCTATATTTTATAGACTTGTTTTCTTGCACATTTTTTGGTGCAAAACGGCTCCGACACGGACACCGTTTTGACCCGAAATTACCTTTTTGCCCTTGTGTCCAAATTGGACCGTTGGGTAGGCTATCCTAGCTAATTTGACCATTCTGGACACGTTGACGATGTTCATTTCATCGTCCGATAATATTTGTTGATAATTTCTCTAAGTTTAACCTTTTTATAATTAATTAATAATTAATTCATATAATGTTCGTATTTCGGGATTAGTACAACGAAACTGAGATCAGTCAATTCCAGTGATCTCACATCACTGAAATTGGCAAGTTGGATACGTGGATCACTATAATAAGATTCTCAACCTTACCGATAATCTTCTTATCTCGATTTGCGTGCCGTAAGTTTCGACGTACAAATAACGAAGTACACTTTATATTAGACTAGAATTGACCCTGTTTGACCAGAGTTGACCAGTTGACCCGAAGTCAACTATAAGTCAACACTTGACCTAGTTTGACTAGATTATTGACCGGAGTCGACCTAGAGTTGTTTTGACTTAGAAGAACCTAGAATAGTGTAGATTGATTATAGAGATTCATTATTACAACTTGAACACCTTGTAACCTGTGTTGCTTTAAATAGGACTCTGTGGCTTCAGTGGGACCCCCTATACTTATCAGCTGTTCAGGTTATCAAGGCGAGTACATTCTCTGATCATTTCATATCCTGCTTAGAATTATATTCCTGCTTTAAATTACTATACTTGATGCTGTCACGACATTATCACGGATTAGTACTATACGGATCTCTTCATGCGATGTTATCCCCCTCGGGAGCATCGGGTACATTATGTCATGTGCGTTTCACTTTTATCATGTACTCCTGTGCTTTCACCATACATGTACACTCTTGTGAATCATGTACTCTCATGTTCACAGAGCCTTCATGTATACTATCATGTGCACCCTTTTAAGGGCCCCATGTGATATCATGTACAATAACATAACCTGCTTAGATCCTTGTGTACTGATTGGGGAAAACGGGGGAGTGCTAGTAGTCATGTGAACAATTCTTTAGTAGTGTAGATCATGTACAACTCTTTAGTGTAGATCATGTACAAATCTGTTCCGTTCACATGTGCTATCCTATACTCTACATCACTAGCCACTGTTAGTTCTCTATTTATAGTAGATATTTCTATTACTGCTCTCTCTATGTTTACATACTGTATTTCTTCAGATCTTGTATCTTACTTTACTGCATGATTATATTTTCTAACCTGCTATGAACTGTTGAGATGTAATGTGCTCGCTCCAGTCCTGACTGGACCTGTTGATAAATTTTACAGATAGCCTGGAGGTGCCTGCTAGCCTAGAGGAGACACATTAGAGGTTGTTTAGGTAGTTATTTCATTTTGTCTGGAGTTGTATTTACTTTGTGGATTACTGTATCTTTATTGAGTTTTGAGATGTATTTCTGGGTTCATGTACCTTAGACACTTAGACTTCTATCTCCTGTATCTCTTTTGAATTTCATGTTTTATCTATTCTTATCATGCTCTACCTTAGATGTGATTGAGTTGTATCTGCTATGTCACCCCCATTCGGGGAGTATAAACTGTTAGTCTTATACTGTTAGATGCATTGAGACCTAGGACAGCGTTCTACCGCCGACACTGCGGCGTAGGCTAGGCGTCGTTACGTTCTCGTGCCCTAACTCTAGGGTGCGGGTCATGACATCCCCGGCCGTAATTTAGCCCCTGGTCACTTTTGATGTCATATCCCATGTTCTGGATGATATTCTTGGCCTGCCAACTATATCAAAAAATTTGTATTTTTCCAAAGTCATAGTCAGCTTCCGTGTTGTGCTTGGGAGAAGTAGAGTCTGGAACGAAGTTTCTCTTGCCAATTATACGACCGAAGATGATTAGTTCTTCATCCTTCTTTCTGGATGGAACGATGAAGTAGTGGATATCTTCTGGCTAAACTTTTTCCCGTAAGTGAGGCGTTGTGACCGGCATACAGAGGTGTGTCCTATGCCGTGCTCCCGAGCGTATATCGTATCTAGGTAGTGGTTTACAGATCGATAGACATCGGAGTAATTCAAAGATAAACCTTTACTAAGGAAATACGCAAGTTCTTCTTCAGGGATAACATCATCCGCTGAAGGTACATTATTATGAGTATTGATATACTCATTGAGAGGATCATCATCTATAAGAGGAGCCACAGTCTTGGCTGAGTTCACCATGTAGGGTAATTCATCAGGATTGGGAGGACGGGCATCAGTAGGTTCCTCCTGGGGTGTTTTGTTGAGAGTGATGGTCAATGGTTTAACCTTGTCAGGGTTCTTCTTTTTTACCCAGATTGTGAGAGGCTTCAGAGTACTTTTTGGAGTAGTACGTCCTTTGACTCGGATGATCAGGGGACCATCATTGGAGGATGAACTTGCTTCAGCTTCATTATAAGCTTCGTTGCCGTCATCCTTGGGGGGCTGAGATTGGTAAAGTACTGAATCTCCATAGTAAGCTTCGATGCCCTTAAAAGGATCGACATCGGCAAACTCCGTCTTCACGAGACCGTCGCTGTTGACGTACTTGAAGCACTGGTGAAGTGTGGAAGGAACAATCATGTTCTCGTGTATCCATGGACGTCCCAGCAAGACGTTATAGGATACATTGGCATCGATCACATAGCAGGAAACCTCCGTTCGGAGATCACCGATCTGGCACTTGAGACGGATCTTGCCCAGCGGGTGGCTTTGACCAGCATTGAAAGCCATGATAGTTGTATTGGTTGCAAATAGCTTGTGCAGAGGGATTCCCAGAATTTGAAGCAAACTTCTAGGAATGATGCTGAGGGAGGATCCTGGATCGATGTGCATACGGTCCACCTTGATTGCCCCGATATACCCTGTATAATACAGGGGTCTATCATGACGATTATTTTTTAGTAGCATGTCCTCCTGTGAAAAGGTGATGTTGGGCACCACTTCCATAGTACTGTGGCAGTAAGGACAGGAGACAGGGTCTTCAGCGGGGGCTTTGACTTCAGCGAGATAAGAGTCGGCATATAGTAAAGCTTTGCTTAAGGCCTTCCGCGTTTCTTTGGAGAGTCACAACAGATCGAACAGAGACAACCTGGCAGATGTATTGGCTAGCTGTGCCAGTATGTTAAAGTTGTAGGGCCGATCCATGCCTTCGGGAGTTGGCGCCTTTAGAGACTTGTCAAACCGTGTATCCTTCTGCTTGGCTTTGTCCGAAGTTGAAGGCTTAGACGGACCAGAATCTGAGCTTGTGGGGGCAGTCGGAGGTTGAGGAGGTACTGCTTCTTCTTGTGTGGGGTCGTATGTTCGAAGATAAGTCTTCCCCGATCGCGTCTCGCCAGATATAACCTCGTAGATGGGAGAGGATACCATATGGCATGACTTGTATTTATTACCCCTTTTTACTTTAGAAGGTACTACCCCCTATGTCACTTCTTGTATAAGGTCTGGATGGACCCACATGATCTCACCACGTTCAGTTGTGAGTGGCACCAAGGTTGAGTTACGAGCTGGCGGTAGGTTGACGACTTCCATTATTGCTTTAGAAATCGGGACCACGTCGTCTGGGACTTCTGTAGGAGGAAAGTCGCCAAACTGAAGAGAGATCATGTTAGAAGATACGACCTTGTCTTCAGTTTTGAGGTTGATCACTTGGTTGTCGATAAGCTGTTGTATCTTCTTCTTCAGGACGATGCAGTCCTTAGTGGAATGATGCACGTATTGATGATAGAGACAGTACTTGGGATCATTGAGCTGGTTCGACTCCACAAGACGTCATGGTGGAGGCAATGTCAGTTTATTACCCTTTGTCAATGTATGAAAGATGGTAATGACATCGTCTTCATCAAAGGAGAAGGTAGGCTTGTTGGAGGCGCCCTGAGAATTGGAAGCTCCTTTGGATGTGTCGACCTTAAGAACTTTTTTCCCTTTACCCCCACAGACAGGGATAGTTTGAGGATGCTTGCCCTTGTCTTCGGATTTGGTTATTTTCAACCCCAGTAGTTCCAGGTTAGGAACGACATTTTCAGCAGCATCAGCTGCTCCAATGAAAGTGGGCCATTTATCATACTTATGTATACCCAGAAAAAACTTTACCGTAGGAAGGAAGTTATGTCGACAAGTATCCATAAGTTCTGAGTCTGGTATGCCGAAGGGCATCTTCAGTGCTAGCCGCCTGAAGCGTTCGATAAAGGCGATGACAGACTCAGTCCTCCTTTGCTTGGTCTCGATGAGAGTGGACATACTAACATGCATGCTACTCTCGTAAAACCTATTGAGTTACAACCTCTCCAAGTCTTTAAATGAATTGATACATCCGTCAGGCAGATTGCAAAACCATTCGAAAGCTACCCCCTGCAAGGTACTAATAAACAGATTCGACAATAACGGATCATCTCTGGGCAAGTGTAGAGTCTGCGTGTTGAAGTACGTTATGTGTTGACGGGAAGAAGTCAACCCGTCAAATGAATTCAGCGTCAACGGCTTGTAGATAGGAGGACAAGTAGCATTCTCCCATTCAGGGGGATACGGCTGAGATATCCCCATCTTCTGAAGCTCATCTTTGTGTGAGATAGTGTCGAGACAGGCGACCAGGGAATCAATTGCGTCCTGTTGATTGAGCAGGTGTTGGGAAACAGCTGCTGAACGGTTGTCAGGCGTCATTGGCGAAGGACCACCCCCAGCATTTGCAAGATTTAGAGGAGGCACAACGGAATGATACTCCTTTTGTAGGGAATGAGGGTTGTTGCTATGTGTCGGACTAGCATGAGCCGAGACATTTTGTTAAGGTGGAGGAACAGCCCCAGCAGCTTGAACCGCCATGATACTGGTAAGCATATCAGTGATATTGGCGAATGGTGTTTCAAGACCCTCTAGCCGTTTGCTGGTCTGGCTGCTAGCTTCTTCAGGTCTTTCTTCGTCCGCCATGTATATGTAGATAACTTGCGAGGATGAACAGAAAAAACCGTACAACTGGTGCTGATACTGTCTGTCTCTGAGTGGGCAAGTCTCTCGTCTTCAGGTAGAGGAGGTAGATAGTCACCATCAGACTCGGAGAGATCATCGTCCTCTAGAAGGGTACCCCCAGTATGGGGGTCATCCGCTTCAGACCCTGAGGGAATACTACCCCCAGCTTAGGATTCTTCGTCTTCTGTACGGAATCTCGCCTTTGACCGGGTGCCCATATAGACTCCTTCAGATGTGACAGCCTGTTGGCCATCTGTTGGTAGACTTTGCCTTCTCCTTCTCGTAGAATTAAGAGAGAAAGTTGGGTTCGTAGTCCACCGTCTTTGATTAGGGCTTCCATAAGGAGGACCCTATGAAGCCATGTTGAATGAGATACATAGCAGCTTCTCATCGTCAGAGAAGTGCAACCGTCGAAATACGGACTTTCTCTGAGGTACTCTTGTTACTTTGGAGCAACAACAGTTGATAACAATACTGGTGCACGGGTGTGCACTATGGATTGTTATGTCCTACCTCGCTTTACGCTTATGATTTATCATGTCGCGTAAGTTAGCGGAAGGGAGTTGTGCCTTACAACCCATGTTGCATGCATCGCCAAGCTTTACATACGGGTTCGTAAGGAGAGTTGGCGCATCCAGACTTAGTTCACGTGCAGGGACAACCCCTACACCTAAGTTCTGTGATGTCCTTGAAGATAACCCCGTGCTATACGCGTTGGGGCCTGTCTTTTTGCTGTGGGTGCATAGGCCTTGAAGACTGGCCTTGGGCGCATGCTTCTTAACAGCATGTCTGAGTCTCCTAACAGCATGTCTGAGTCTCCTTGATGTGGGCGCATAGTATGGATCCAGTGAGCATGCACGCATAGCCTTGGGCGCATGACCCTGGATGCCCAATCTGTTGAAGATAGAAGCATTCTGGTTGGGGTTATGCGCCCAAATATCCCCTTGGGCGCATGGCTTTGGGCGCATGCTTGGTGGAGCAGCACTGTTTTCTTCCAGTTTTGCCTCATTCGTTTGTGAGCCTCGCTGGGTTTGCCCAGAGTATCACACACCCTGATTATTGGCATCGTAGTGTTTTTCTCTGCCAAGTCTCAAGTGTCGAACACTCTGTTGTTGGTTACGCAGAAAAGAAGTCATTGGGCTAGTAGAGCCCAGAACGGTGTGAGCCTTCTCCATTTGGGGAACTTCTATGGCAGGGTCATGCGCCCATGTGACAGAGTCCTCCAATTGTATATCTGCTATGACACTAGCAGGATATGCACAGCGAGCCTTCGGAAGCCAAGTCTTGCGAGACTTGTTCAGCTTCGCTGATTTTGAGGGAGTAGAGCCATCCCTCGAGAGCATCTCTTCGAACCTGCTGATCGAATTTTACGATCAGCATCTTCTGAGTGCTCCCTACTTTGTCGGTATCGGATTGCGTCACCACCTTCTCGTCAGAGGAAAAGGTAGTCCCCAGCAGGGTCGCCATTTTTGTGGACACACACAAAAAGAAGAAGAAACGCTGTCTTTTCTTTATTAGCGCAAGGCACCACAAATTGAGTACGCCTAAGAGATCCTGCGCTGAGGATCCCCGAGTACAAAAAAAAGAATTCTGGGGAATGGGACGATGGAGATCGAGCGGCAGTTGCTCCTTTACTCCGTTGACACTCCGATTACAAAAGTGGGAGAAAACCTAAGAAAATTGCTAACTCTCGGCTCACTGGCAAGAAGTGCAGCAATTTGGCTCTTGAAAATGCTCTCCGTTCTGTATTTTGAAGAGGAATGAGACCCCTTTTTATAGTCGTTCTTGAGCTGGAATGATGCTATACGCCCATATGAGGGAAACACACTGGTTTTCGTGTGGGCGCATAGTCCTGTCTTGGGCGCATAGGGTGTAGGCATATGCAGGCTGTGAGATCGTGGGTTGGTCGTGGTGTTGACGTGGCCACATGCTTCGGTGCACGACTGCTCGTGGAGACTGACGTGGTCGTGCGCTTCGGTGCATATTTTGATCATGGCTTTGACCGAGTCAGGCTTGGGTGCATAGCCCTGTTTCAGGCTATGCACCCTCCTTGCTTGGGCGTATAGAGCTTCACAGGCTTGGGCGCATAGAGCTTCACAGGATGATGGGCGCATAGGAGCTTCACAGGGTGACTTGAACACATAGGAGCTTCACTTGGGCGCATATGTCCTCCTTTGGTTTGGGCGCATAGGGCTTTATTTTGCTAAAATTTTCATGCTTCTACAGTCATTCTTACAAAACAGATTAAATCTGTTAGTATTTTTCAAAAATATCTATGGGCTTACCTGTATGGAACTTTTATTTCACGCAGCATGTCGACAAGCATTCAATCGAGCAATCGCAACGAACATTTTGACAATGAAACATCTTTCGAAAATTCGAGGAAACATAAATGTGCTCTGATACCAATTTTTCACGTCCCGAGTCGACAAACCGTTCGTCCCTGGTGTTATTTTGCCGAATCGATCGTCCTCGCTAAGGCATGACGCCGTATGAGTCTAAAATTGCACTCGTACAAGACAAGAATGTTATATTAATTTTTATATTGAAACACCAAGTTGAAACTTCGCAAATCACATCAGATTGAGACGCAGTATAGGAAGATAGAAATATGCTTTTCATTCATAGCTTGCAACGAAGTGCAAGTCGTAATTATATTGGATGCCGTTGTGGCTACATTGATTGAAAACAAAAAGAAACATACTCGACAAGCTGCCTGAACTAACACTTGTCGTTCCATACGTTTGCCCCTTTATACATAAGCCTTCGATTGAACTGGCTGTAAAATACTTCAGCATAGGAAGAGCTTCAAAACGCCTCTCTGTACTTCAGCTTCAGTTTAGAGCACCCTTCGCACCTTAGGAATTTGGGGGAGGGGATTAGCTCACTTGCTAAGTGGACGAGACGAACCCACTCGTCTAAACTGACTCTGATTGTTAAGGTAGGCATGCTTTAGTTGTCTTTCTATTTAGAACTAAATGAATTCAGTTCATATCGATAGCCATCTTTGAAGTAATAAAGCATAAAGTAGAACATAGCGATTTATCACATTTTTTACTACGGCCGTGGTCGTCCCTGCATAAAAACAGAGATAATACTTACTACTTGCATAAGACAATAGGTGAGCATGCTACTATCTTATATGTGTGGTCATTGGTGTTACACACCACGTGGGACTATCTCAACGGCATTTCGGCCCGTTCAGTCTAGGTTGCAAGCCTGACTGACGGTCCCGCAATGCATCAGTGCCGAAGCACGATTATTCATTCCCCTAGGTCGATTTGATTCCGATGCCCCAGATACCGATTCGAGGGAAATCAAACTTGTGCACAAGCTGTCCATGACCATGCCAATACGTGAACAGTTTAATATATGCAACAGATTTGTATGGCACGAACAGTATTGAACGGCATTATCATTTCTCCCAACTCATGCAACGATTCATTTTCTCCAAAGCCGTACTCCCGATTTAGCGTCCCGTAGGCACCAAATTGCCCGAGGCATCATAACCCACGATCGACGTTTCATATTATTTTGCAGCACGTGAAATAGTCTATCTTTTTACTAGAACCTTAAACTTTCTCGTTTATCTGAGAAACTTGTATTTTTCAGAGTAAATTACTGTAAATCGATACATTTTTCTTGAGTTCTTGACCTTAGTGGATTGGCATGCATTTAACTTGGCATCGTCGATTTGAATGAATTTGAGGCAAAGGAAATTTATTTGCGGGACAGAGTAGAAAAGAAGGGGCCTAATCACCCACCAAGTTCTTTGATCGTGCCGACCGTCGGAGCGCTTCGCAACGTTCAAGCTTTAGTTACGCGAGCTCCTGCAATGGCACCAACACTTAGTTAGGATTCCTTCTTTATTCCTTCATTTTGAAATTCGTAGATCGCATTCAGAAAACGACGCAAAAGCACTTCATCAAAACCAAGCGGTAAAAGCTCCAAGAAAACCATACAGCGGTCCGGTCCCGTCGAAGGGACTCTTATATAGAGCTCACTCGCTGAGACGTAGCCCGCTGCATCTAGAACTTATTCCAACAGAAGTCATTCCATTAGTTGGATCGTTTCTCGTAACATCCATCCAAATCGATTTGATCGATGCCGCAAGGTGTTATCGTTTACCAAGCTCAGCGATCAAGTCAGATGGCCATCTAAGTTCCCGACTGATCTGACTCAGCACAAGCACATTATGAAGTCCGTCGCCTATCGAAAGCGGGGCGCTACACCAATTCCTGCCTTTTCATGCATGTTATTAATGTCAAAGTTGTAACCTCCTTTAAACCCAATTCTAATATTTTACAAATTTATAAATTCTTTCATTATATATTCTAGAAAATTTTTCCAAATATTTTAAATCCTAAATTTTAGAATTTTTTTTGATTAAATTATCTAAAATATATTTTTATATGTTAAATAAGCCATAGGCTTTTGACTCATATGCTTCTTTTTGGCTTCCTTGAACATTGGATCATAGCGATTATACGAGGATTTTAATGTATTTGATATTCATTTGGTCTCAATAATTTTGGCTTGAAAAGCCTAATAATCAAAGTTAGTATATTTTGATTTTTATATTGGGCTATAGTCCATTAAATATAAATTTTCTACATAAATTATTATTATTGGGTCAAATTCTTGATTATATGAAAATATTTAGGCCTATATGAGATTCATATTTTTTATAGTGTAATTGGATTTGTTTTTTGGCTTCATATTATTGGGCTATTGGCCTAATTCCCCATAAAAGAGCTTCCTAGAAGCTTCTTCCATGAGCTTGAGGAGCAAAAAATTATTGTCTTTATAATGGGCTATTCACATCATTCCTTAATCATTCATTACAATTTCCAAGTGTCCGTGCACCGTATCCATGTCCATCCATTTCATTCCATCATTTTACAATTGCATCTAAAATTTTGTATCCGACACGCCAGACACGTTCCAAATTTTTGTGCCCGTGTCGACAAGCCGACATGGACCAGATAATACCTCTCCTTTCGATCCTCTCATGTGCCTCACCACCGACAAGACTCCAACCATCCTCCTCGTCGGAACAGTCTCGTCGGGGAGCAACACCTACCCCTGCTCCTCCTCTCCACACTTATCCACCAGCACAACTAACCCTCAGCCTCGGCCACCACCGATGCCGGCCGCCTGACCCTTTCTCTACTATTGTCACGACCCGCACCCTGATTAGGGATACGAGAACGTGGGTACATCCAACCTACGCCACAGTGTCGATGGTAGAACGCTGTATAGGTCATCTATAACATCTATCAACTAACAGTGAAGTATATAACATGTCATCTCCGCACGGAGGTATAATATGACATCTCAACTATATAATCTCAATCACAAGTCTAAGGAAGATAGAGCATGATATGGAATCAGATAAAAGAAAGAAACTGAATAAATAGTAGAGTCATCACAACACACATATAGATGTCTAATAAATACAAGTCCTGAATATAAATAAGTCTCAACTACCAATCGAAACAATCCGATACAAACTGAAAGTTATAAGTACTAGACTAAACTAGGCACCCTCTACTGAGCTAGATGCTCCTCAGGCTCCCGAATGTCACCTTCATATGCTCCATAGAAGGAAGGGCAGTCACCATCATCATCTGTAATATTTTGTCAACATATCCAGTCAGGATTGGAATGAGCACATCTCATCTAGAAATTCCAAGTAAATGACAAAGACTATAAAACAGTTATAGACAGTTATATTAATGAACATGGTAAGATAGACATAAATCTGTGGGAACAAGTAAATAAAAATAACTACTATGTCAAGATTGAACACTGTAATGGTGAACTGAATGTATAAAGCTATAATAGACAATGTGTTTTGGAATACCAGTTGGATATGTGATCGGCCTGGGATATTCAATGATTTACACTAAGGAAAGCTAGCTCAAACATACGTGCAATGTATGCTTAGCTAGTAGCCGATGATTTATACTATTAGCCGATAGTTCTTGACCACATATCTAACGAGTATTACCCCCACCCCAACTGATACGATGGATCCAACCATGACACGTTACTAGCCAATGTTAACCAATATTTATCCAATATTATCCAATACCAACGAGAACAGTATTCGATACCAATAGTATCCAATGTTATCCAATACCAACAAGAGCAGTATTCGATATCATCGCGATGAGTGAAGGTAACATCTCATGACTAAATATCCAATAACAATACCAATCCGTGAACCATCGTGGTAAGAATCATAGTAGACATCAAATAGAACTAACTAGAACTGAAATACAGTAATCACCAAGTAAATGAAAGGACTATCAGAGAATGTACTCGCCTGATACCCTGAATGACTGATGTGAATAGATGTCCGAACTGATGTCACAGAGTCCTAATTAGAGCAACACATGTTATAAAAATTTCAATTTGAAATGATAGAAATTTACAATGCAATTTACATATTTCTAAGTCAATCTAGGTTAAAGTCAACTCTAAGTCAACTCTGTTCCACCTTGGGTCAAACTAGGAGTCAAGGTTAAGCTTCTAGGGTTTTGGTGAACTTAGATTAGTGGTCAACATCTATGATACTTAGGATATATTAATATATATATATATACCACATATATCCTTACACATATAGTACCACCCTAACACATACATATAGATATCATATATCAAGTATATACATATCCTCACTATGAACCATAAATATATACACTCATAATATATATATATATATATATTATGAAAATATATATATATATATATATATATATATATATATATATATATATATATATATATATATATATAATATATATATATATATATATATTTTTTCATAATATATTTTATATATATATATATATATATATATATATATATAATATATATATATATATATATATATATATATATATAACCCAAAAATATATATACCTATCTATATAACCCTTCCACAATCTAACATCACCTACTTAAACTCAAACACTTAGACACTAATCCACTAACACTAGGATACCATATCAACCTTGGTCATATTGGCATCCCAATACCAATACCTTGGTTGGAATCCAATACCTTAACTTGGGTAAACCTATACCTTACCTTGATATCTTGATACCTTACCTTGGTACCTTGATACCATACCTTGGTCATAAGGTAAACTAATCATTTACCTTGAAGGTAAAGGTAATTCATATTTACCTTAAGATACTAACTTGGTATCATGAGATACCAAGATACCCCTCAAATATCTAATTAACTAACTATCTAATGTACTAACATAACAACTTAACTAATATCTAACATATAACCTATAGAGACTAACTTGCTAATATACCAATATCTATAACTAACATAACCTACTAACATATCAATATCTAACATACTAGATATCTAACATCAAACTATCTAACAACATATCAAATATCTAATAAAATACTAACCTCTACTATCTAACTAACACTCATACTAACAAATATTACCTAACAATAATATATATATATACTATATCATACATATACTCGATAACCTATGTTACCTACATTCACTTAATATCCATACTACATAGGCTCATAGGTTACACAAAATATCTATGTCGTATAGTCACTCTTCTACTTAAACCAATACTGTAACAATTGGGCCTTCACTAAATTCTGGATTAAAATATGTTGTAGCTCTTCGTGTTAGCTTTCCGAAACTTCAAACGGATCGCATTTTCGTGTCTGGATGCTCCCGAAATCGCAAAAATACCAAAATACATTTGTCTTTCGGACAGCTGACACTCAAATAGTTTTACAGAAAGTTCTAGAATGATTTTGGCTTATTAAAATATATATTTAGAAAGCTAACTTCGATACGTTCTTCTAAAAAAACGAAAGATTAATCGGAGTTCTGAGCTAAAAGTTATGGCATTTCTAAGTTGTTATGGTTACTAAAAACGTGGATGAATATTATGACGAATTTGGGTTGTTTTGGACAAAAGAAACACATGTAGGCCAAGATACTTGGATACCAACATAGGTATCCAAATAAAACTCATTCTAACCATCCTAACTAAGATCAATCCAGTCTCTAACCATTCTAAAACTGAATTTAAAACACAATTAATCCTATTAGGCAATAAACCAAACACATGGGGTGTCCTAATTTGGAATCTATCAAATAGAACACAAAACACATATCTAAAATCCTCAAGAGAGCTCAAATGGCCTCAAACATGAATCTAAAGGGGGTACATGCATGAGGGTGGATCCTATGGATTCAAAACTAACTAATATGCATAGGAAATCAATTTAGATGGTTGGTTTTACCTATTGGGAGTGGGATCCCAATGATACTCTCAAGGACACTGCTCCGATACGAAGATCCTTCCAAAATAGATACTCTCCTTGCACTTTGCTCCAAATCTTTGCTAGCACCCTCCCTTGGTAGTATGAGAAGGTTTGATAAAAGTTTTGGTGGAGGAATGAAGAGATTTGGAGATCAAATCAAAGAGAGAAGCTCTCTAATTTCAGGAAGAACACTTTGTAAAGGAAAAGAGACAAGATGGAATAAAATAAAAGGAAGAGAGGCTAACCTACCTATAGTGGCTGCCATTAAACCCTATTTGACCTTGGGAGAAAGTCCATTAAGGCCTCAACTAGTCCTCTTGGTTAATTTTAAGTTTGGTTCAAGTTTGGGATCAAAAGGGTTTAATTTAAGCCTCGAACTTAACCAATCTAACAAGTGGAATTGGTCTAAACTTACTAACTTAATTAGTGGAGTTTGTGGGCCATGACTAACTAATCTTGGGGTCCCGTCTAGAGTCTAAGCTACCTGGGTCACTAACACAAGTCGGAACAAAACGAAACTCAAACCCGACTAAACAAATCCCGTAAAATTAATATTAAAATATAAAAATTCTCAAAATATTAATGACCAAAATCACAATACATCAATTTAAATATTATTAAAATAATCTAAATTCACCAATTAATCAAAATCTTAAATAATTCAAAAGTCACAAAATGACCAAAATATCCTTAGCCTAAAAGTGGTAATTAGCTAATATAATCACATGGGTTAGGCCTCCATGGTCATGGTTAGTCTCTAGGCTAAGCAGCTCTAAGGTTACACTAGCCAAAAAATAAAATCACAAAACACTAATTTAATGATATTAAAATAATCAAAATTTACCAATAGATCAATAACATGATTTAAACCTATTATTAAATAATCAATTTTACAAAAGTTCAAAATTATCCTCATTTTAGAAAAGTGGTGGTGACAACTGCCAACACCCACCGCCTCCGCCACCACTCCGACGACTCGTCCTCGGCCAAACCACCCAGCGACCGTCATAATCTTCTACATCACACCATCATGACCACCACCATAATCATCATCTCCACCGCATACATTACCAATACCATACACGACCACCGTGTAACGCCCTAGTCCCAAAATACGTAGGACTAGGAACGAAGCATGCCAGCTGCATATATACGAGATATACTCCAATATATGGAAATCTCGAATATACACATAAGCTGTTTTGTGAATAATAATAATAGACAGTCACAGGTAAAAGCTAAATCTCATCCACAGTAAATATAAAGAAAATAATAACTCACGAATCAAAGTAAATGTCAAAATATAGCTATTGGTCGGGCGGAGACAAATCCACTACCGGCACCAGAATAAACTGAAAGAAAATAGAGTCCAACATCTAAGATAAATAGAATAAGAAATAATGACTAAATAGGCTCCTCGACCCAATAGGGACAGCTGTGATCAGAAGGTACGACTCGCTCGAGCGTGAAGGATGAGTCTACACCGGAGCCATACTCCTGCGGAAATTCATGTACACCTATACCTGGAGAGATCACCAGGTCCTCAGAGGGACGTAACAAGATACAAAAAGAACATGCCACATAAACTGAATAAATACGGCTCAATAAGAATAAGTAAGATCAGATCATAACATAGTCCAATACCTCACCCTTTGGAGTGGCGTACCATCCCCCCAACCAAACAAGGACAGAAGATGGTACACTAACCCACGGTAAAGTATCTTTCCAAGTCACGAATCCAATATGGTATCCGGACCCCAACAAGGTTCAATACCTTCTCATCGAAGTAGTAAGTCACACCTACAACCAACCAAGGACAAGATGTGACGAACTAATCCGCGACAAGTTATTGTTCCAAACCACGGTCAGATACAAGTACCCAAACCAAAAGTACTCATACCTAACGGATAAGGGTAGCCTACCGTTCTATGTGAATACAGTTTAAGTACATCCCTCCAACGCATGGGCCCTG
The DNA here is from genome assembly GCA_029216955.1 of Iris pallida. Classification (NCBI taxonomy): domain Eukaryota; kingdom Viridiplantae; phylum Streptophyta; class Magnoliopsida; order Asparagales; family Iridaceae; genus Iris; species Iris pallida. The sequence goes on from JANAVB010034419.1 coordinate 7,845,849, forward strand.
GCTAAAATGGGATCGGCATGGTCCCCCATTGGGGCACCAGGGGCCGCAGGCATAATCGTTCCACGAACGTCAGTGGCCAGCAGTAAATAAGTGGTCGTCAACCCGCATCTCCGGTGGAGCGTACGGTCACAAAGGAAATGTGTAAAGTAGCCCATACGCTAAGGATATGTAATCCCCTCCCAATGCCTACTATGTTGTATCCACAACACATATAACCCCTATTAACCGCTAAGTCAAACTAAGCATGCAATGTCTATTAGCGGTTAATCCTAACGCACGGCGTATACGTACTGGTGGCCAGCCAATCACGCATGTCCGAGTTCTATATGTGACTCACAACTTCGTGGTACAAATGTGTCAAGGCCTATGAGTGCAACAAAACAAAGCGGTCCCTTAACTCTAGGTTCAATGGGTAAGAAAAAATACATAGCAGAAAATATAACTGAACAGTAAGTTCTAACAAGTTATGCCATGTATCACAGTTTATTTTGCATAAAGAAGATAATGAATAATGCATGAAATATGAGCTAAATAAATAAACAGCAGGTGGCAAGGTATCTTGCTTGGGGGTAGTGTGCAGAATAGCGACGCCTGATGACTCAAATCGTTAGAATATGGAAGCAATGAAAGCCAACTTTTACGAATGACCTAGGATGCTGAAATAAACATCACGAACAGATTTGGAATAAAAGAAATACCTAGAAAATGTCTGTCCAAAAGTCTAATTCTGGAACAGGGGCAAAATCGTAATTTTGGGTCAAAACGATATCCGTCGTTGGACCCGTTTTGCACCGAAACGTGTGCCAGAACCTACGGTCTCAAAATTCATCAAACTATATGTCTACGGGTCCGATTTGAGGAGACAAACCCAATCGTATATCCAAAGTTGGATTCCGGCGGGCTGTGCA
>JANAVB010034419.1:7851756-7864256 GCA_029216955.1 Iris pallida
GTAGCTCTATCATGTAATGTGTATCGTATGATACAGTAACTGTAGGAATTTTAGGTCTATACTTCTAAATCTATATAGGAACACAATTTAATATAATTTTCTTATAGGAACATGGTTTAATATAAATTTTATCATAAACATTTTTACTTGTTTAATCTTTATAGGCCTATCTACTTGCAGAATCCGGATTCTATACATTGCTGACTCAAGTAAAACTACCTATCAGCCCATCTGTATCATAAAAGAACACAGTAGTTATATCTTTAATTTTTATTTCGTGGTCTTCATATGTAGGAAATACTAGAAGGAGTGACCGAGATAGACCTGGTGATTAATCTCAAGCTAAGGGAAGATATACTCCTTGAGAAGTGTCTTGGGAGAAGGATGTGCAGCCAAATGTGGAGGAAATTTCAATGTTGCCGACATCAACATTAAAGGGGAAAATGGCAGACCTGGCATATATAGCTTAGCAAAATGTACATCATTGCAAGAGAGAATAGCTTAGCAAAATGTCAATGTTACCTCTTTACTTCACTAGTACAAGCAAATCAAAATTCAATACATACTGATCATCCTGAAAAGCCATATTTGTCAAAAAAAATTGTTTTTGTTTGAAACATTAATAGAATGAGGTGGAGTGCAAACAGAATATAAGAAATATGTGCAAACATTTAATTGAGGCTTGGTGTGCTTACTTGAACTCATTAGTACGAAGGATCCTTCTACCACCATGAACCGAGCCATTTGTTCCGTTAACCTCGTACAGCCCGTCTTCTTGTGACGGAATCTCAGTGGCTGACTTCTTCCATGCAGCCACTAGCACTTGACTAAACCTTGGCTCCGGTCACAAAGTTCCATCTGAATATATAGTTGCTCATTTTCAAACCAAGAATTCAAGTATTCGACTATGTTTTCGTGAGAGCCTAAAGCCGCAAGAGCTAGAACTTCCATCAGTGCTTTCCTGCTGAGTAATCAAATAAGAATTAGATAGCTACATTTCAATTAACAGTCACTTGAGCAATTATGGTTCTAGAAGTATATATATATATATACCTCCCTTGTCCACTTCTCCCCTGATTATCTTACATATTATCTTTGCCAATTATGGTTCTGAAGTATGAACACAGATAATAAATATTTTTGCAACTTATCATAGATTTCTCTGCAAATGTTTGGTTCTGCTACAAAACTTATAAAGATGATATATTCAATGGTCGACGCCAAAAAAATCTATTGGAACTACTAATGGCTAATGGCTAGGTAAAGATAAATGGACAACTTACAAAGATGACATATTCAATGGTTGATGCCATAAAACTCTGTTGGAACTCCTAATGGCTAGGTAAAGATAAATGGAGAACATTGTAAATGGTAGCATTCCAACAAGTAAAAGTTGTACATGTGTGTCCATGTCAGGATACATGAAACTTGGAAGCTCAACATTGTTGACTATATATAATAGCATGTAATTAACTAGGAAAATGTAATTAAGAATATGAAGTGAACATGGTAAATTGGCAACTATTATAACTAGGAAAATGTAATGTTTGTTACTTGCGAAGATAAGTACTTGAAAAGAGATTGTTCTCTACACTCCCACGAGGCATGAACTCGTAGATTAGGACGCGGTGCTCATTTTCGCAGCAGTATCCAACCAATTTGACCAAATTTGGATGTGAAAGTTGTCCAAGAAAAATAACTTCAGCCTGCACATGAAATAATACAATATCTTGAGACATGATTTCAACTTCGTGACAATGTGCATCTAAATGAACAGTATCGCTAAGAAACCAACGTTCTTTTAGTAGAAAGAAATAAGTGTATGTACCAGCCATTCCCTATGACCTTGGTAACTGTTATCGCCATCATGGACCTTCACAGCTACTTGAACAATTTCCAGACCCTCCCTAAGTTCCGCGGAGATGGTAACCTTGTAAACACTCCCGAACCCCCCTCCGTCTAAAAGATAGTCCTGCCTGAAATTTTCTGTAATCGTCTTGAGCTCATCGAAAGTGAACGCTACAGGAGGATTCAATGCTGCATCTCTCCGCAAATCTTCAACTTCTTCAGGATTTGAAGGCAGTTTGCTGATCTTTTTTTCTTCCTGCTCGATGAGTAGGTACGAGGTTGTCAATGATAGCATCACCATGTAACAGACAGATTAAAATTCTACAATGGGGAACAACTGTGTAGTGTAAATGGGTTTTTGTGTTTGATCCTAGCAATTCAATACAGCTGTTTGCCCACCATCGAGCAAAATTTGGGTGCCTCTGACCAATTATTTTTTGCAAAATCAAAGATTTACACATGTAGATCATGTAATTGTAATTGAAAATTCACCGGAACAAAACCACAAATCAATAATACATGCCTTCGGCATAAGAAAGAATCCAACTTTCATAGATTTATATATAGATTTGTTCCATTGTCTCGGGTTCGTGTGACATATATAGATTATCAGCAAAAAAAAAGTAACTGAAAAGTTTGTATTTTTATTCATAACCTTCTATCTAAAAACATCTTCCCCTTCTATCACACTATATAATCTCATAGTGTATATAAAATCTGAGTAAAATATCCACTAATGAAGTCCTAAAGTATTGCTACTTGTACCATTGTAATGATGCCAAGACAACAACAGTTCAATACTGTAATATCAAACGTGAAGAAATAAAAACAGATAAATTATGGATAAATGTAGACAGATTTTCCATTTTACTTTTGTGTTCAAAAAAACACTTTTTCATCTCATTTTTTGAGCAGTAAATATGAAATATCTATATAAACATGGGAAAGAAGATTGCTAGTGAGAACAACATGATAACCATCTTGTCACTACCAACGTTAGGGATATGAGGATAGTGAGAAGGGGAGGTAGAGATTTAGCTAACCATCATGTCACTGTCAAGGAACAACATATATTCGAACCCAAGACCTTGTGCTTGGGCGGCCCCCCCGCACTACCACTAGGCTAGTGCCTTAGGGACGTTTGTGCAACATTTATTGTCATTCAGTTACGTCATCCTTTTTTCTCAGACCATGAATTCTAATAACGGCCAACTTAAGGTTATTACAGAGTATGGTGTCATGACTCATTTTTACTTAACCAACAGTTTTCTACATGATATGACAGTATTCATGAGGCAACTCATTGCACCAAAGGGCATCAAAATATCCGCTACACATCCTACATAGGCCGGTAGGAAACATGAAGACTACGACACATGTAATAGAAGCCTTAAGGTATTTCTTTTGAAGTTGGACCAAAGAAGCATACCTTTCATCAAGTTAGAAAAGGTTGCCAGCCAAGAGTGCACTGAAATGTTTGGATGACAAAGAAACAGCGACATTAAGAGAAATATGAATGCTGGCAAACTATGGATTATCAGGGATGCATGTCTTGAATAAAATACCTGAAACACATTATCAAAAGGAATCAAACGAAGCACCTCTCTTAAACTGAGGATACGGCTTGAGTAAATTTTAACTGTAGTCATAGTAACCTCCATCAATCATGAAAATAAGGAAATGTTCATGGAGAAAGATAGTCAGAAAGCATAGATATAAATAACAATAAAATATGCTAAATACCATTAACATAGAGGTAATCGAAAAAAATAGCCCGATCATCCTTTTTTGTTTTGTTTTGCCAATGCGTGAAGAGTATCTTTGTTTTGCATTTAGCACCATGGAAGAACTTCTGAATGCATCAATCAAGCTGAATAGATTTTCACCTCATGCTTGGATACTTCCAGGACTGATGCACAAATATTAAAATTGCTTAAACACTAAACATTTAATGACATTGGTAACCAAATTGAAAATAAATAAAGAACAAATAAAAAGGATCTTTGTTGAATAGTATTTCCAATGCATGCAATAGTCTATCCATTGTACAAGCTACAACTTATTCTCACCATGCTTCGCTCTCCAGTTCTTGACACTCCAAGGACAGCTCTGGGTCTTCATTTGGACAAGCTACACTTTCACAAATCATAAATCCCAAAGCAACGAAGCCCCAAACCTAATTAGTCTAATATCTTAGGATGTCAATCTGAACTATCATAACAAAAATCCTACCAAATAACATACAATTTGCTCCACCCGACTGCTAGTCAGGATCTATTTTTTGTTTACAAGTCCTCAAAGTAGATCACTGCTCATTTATCTTTTCATGAACAGAACAACAAAAAGTAATTGAACGTTCATATCAAGAAGAATATCACCTAAAAGATTCATATCCACATCCATAAGACCTGATTGGCAGGAAGGATAGAAGAGAGAGGAGTTGGGTCACCTTTCGGCTTTCGGTCTCACCGACGAGGACGAGTATCTGGTTCGAGCGGAACATCAAGATAAACTCCTCCTTCTGCTGCCAAACTGGGAGGTCCTCCGCTTCTCGAGGATCTCGAAGTACCTAGCATAGACGGACGCCTGTTCCACCCGTTGACGAAGTAGTTGGTGGATGAGGAAGCAGTATTCGTCAGTGTCCGTGTCGTGTTGTATTTAACATATAATAATCTTTAGATTCATACAGCACTAAGTAAGGGGAAGTAAAAAGCATGTTACCTGCTCGACGAGATCCATATACTTGATTGTGAGCAGGCGGGCGCAGAAGCAGGGTACGATGTCATGGTCAACGATGACAGTGCACAAGGAGGACAAGCACGTCGCAGAGGTGGATGAGGGCCCGGGTGAGCAGCAGCAGGACAATGAGCACGGGCACGAAGAATTCGACCAAGTAGGTCTCAAGCGAGTCGTCGGTGCCGATGGACAGTATCTCGCAAAGCTGGGTGAGGGCTCGACTTGCCTGCCCTCCACACCGTCTGTATGGAGTCCTACGAGGAGCTTCTTCATGCAGGAGGATTGGTAGGGGTGGGGTGGCAGAGGGAAGGAGGGGAGGAGGTCGTCGAGGCCGGCGCCGAGCTTTGCGGAGGAAACGGAGCTGGAAAAGGGATGGATCTATTGGTGGAGCTGGTGGAATCGGATCTGGGAAGAAAATTTAACGAGGGAGGAGAGAGAGAGAGGTAGAAGAGCAAGATGCCCTATTTTAATATGAAAAAAAGCCTAGGTCTGCACAGAGTAATACGATGATTTGGGGAAAAATTGGAGGCGCCAAAATGAAAAAGAATAAGCGGGATAACTAATTTTAGCACGACATTAGAAAGATGTTGTAATGATATAGATGACATTGTGATGATGTTGTTGAATATATGTCTACGACACTTGTAAAAGTGTCATAGATAAAAATATATATTTCATTACCACAACAATTTTTAGTAAAGTGTCATCATTTGACGATACTTATTTAAAAAGTGTCGTCAATAAAGTGTCATTGTTAACTATTTTTGTTGTAGTGTCGGCTGCTGCTGCCTACGAAGGGAGCTCGTACGTTACCTTTCCATACGGAGGAGGAGGTTACGGTGGGGAGGATGTGAGCAAGAAGAAGAACTCTAGAATGGTAATGGGACGTGGCTGGCAGTGGGCTGGTACTAGTAAAAGGGGAGGAAGAGGGAAAATGGGAGGGAGGGAAAATGAAAATGCGAGGAAAAGAGAGAGGACAGGAGGAAGGTCAAGTGAAATAAGGGGAGGGAAAATGAAAATGGTGCGAAAAAATGTGAAACTTTTTTCTCTCTACGGAGGGAGATCGCACGGTGCCTTCCCATATATGCTATAGTCAATTTTTTATCATGTAAATATAAAGACCTATACTGCTTCTCCTAGGATTCGAACATGAGATCTGCTTTGACATACAAACATAGTAATAGATAAATGTTATAGATTCTACAACATTCAAGAAACGCTATAGATATATATATATATTTTTATAGCACTTCAGTAATAACGCTATTGTTAATAACATTCTATAGCGGGGGCACTTGAATGCTATAGAAAAACTGCTATTGTAGGCCCTATTTGTTGTAGTATTTCATTTGGGTCAGGTCAACATTAATATTATTATTATAATTTCTATTTGAAATTAAATTTAAATTAAAGTTATAGACAATTCTGTTTTTTGTTTCGCTTAATTACCATTTTATTTTTGTTTCAAAATTTAAATCTCACATTAGTTTTAAAAAATAAACTTATTTCTATATTAAAAATAATACATATCTAATCATTTTTTATTTTTAAAATATGGATTAATAAATTTTATTTTAGTTTTAATTTTAATCTTAACATTAATATTAAAAATTAACATAAATATATAGATTAAATAAGTTATTCTTAATCTTAACATCATGCCAAAATGGAGAAAAAAATATATCATAAATAAGTTATTCTTAATCTTAACATCGTGCCAAAATAAGTTATGAACTTAATTTTAATCTTACCATCATGTTGTGGAAAAAGGCTGTCAATTACGGCGCGTACAACGCATGCCGTAAATAAAACAACATTCACGGCGTGCTGAGGAACGCCGTAATTGAGATCTCATTCACGGCGCACAAGAACGCATGCCGTAAATAAGTTAACATTTAAGGCATGCAAAAACGAATGCCGTAATTAAGTTATCATTCACGGCGCAGGAAAATACGTGCCGTAAATGCGTTTACAATTATGGCGTGCAGGTAAAACACGCCGTAAAAAACACAAAAATTGACTCTTTTATGGTGCGCAGAATTGCATGCTGTAAAAGAGTGTCATTTACGGCGCACAGGCAATGCGTGCCGTAAATTATGCGCCGTAAATGATCATTTTTCTTGTAGTGTAGGAGGATGGTATCGCACGATATCATTGAGTATCTCACGATACTCAAGATAATCGGTAAATCGACAACATATGCTGTAAGATGGACTGGATGTCCACTCTACCTAGGAAGCTTGGTAGGTAATGATAGTGTAGGCTAGTATCCTACTATCCTAGGAAGCCGGGAGTGAAACTCCTAAGGTAAGGCTACTTGGCCTTAGTATTAGAGTAGACGGGTAAATGGGATAAGTAGGGATAATACCCAATTCTCAACATATGAGTTTAATACTTTAGGATATAGCTAAAATTAGGTTATTATGGTTGGTAATGATTAGGAATAGTGGACTTGGACTAGCTTTGACCTTAGTTGACCACGGTTGACTATTTTGACCAAAAGTCAACCGAAAGTCAATCGAAGCCTAAAATAGCCTAGAACTTGACCAAACTTGACCAGTTGACCCAAAATCAACTGTTAGTCAACATTAGTCAAGTTTGACCTAAAGTTGACCTAAAGTTGACCTAGAATTGACCTAGGGTTGACCAGAGTTGACCAGTTGACCAAAAGTCAACTGTAAGTCAACTGTTGACTTAAATCGACCTAGTTTAATTTCGTTTGACTTGCATTGATCTAGTTTGACCTGGTTAGGCCTAATATGACTTAGATTGACCCTGTACAATCTAGTTTGACCTTGTTTGACCTAGTTTGACTTAGTTTGATGTGTCTTGACCTAGTTTGACTCAGTATGACTTAATTTCACTTCCAAACCATTATATTGATACAATATTCCATCTATAGGTCCTCGAGGCACTGTTCTTGGACTCAGTCGATCTATCCATCATATTACAGGCAAGTACATTCTCTGACACTTTTCCAATTTATGATGATTGTTATAATTCATGTAATTAGTGTAGATATGCTTGTTCTCGACACATTGGTCACACGGATTGGTATTCATGGATCCAGACATGAGATGTTATTCCTCGTTATCTTGGTATATCTTGTGCAAGCCCCCTTGTAGTTCTTGTGCAGTATATGGACACCGATTCTCGAGGAGACTTGCTCCCTTCTCGTAGAATCCCGTGTCGTAACGTGTCTTGCTTGGATCCACTCTACCAGTCGGGGACGGGGAGTACTAGTGTATATGTGTGGTCAATACCCGCCTTGTATATCTTGTGAACCTTGTGAATGCCAATCCTATACCACACGTATGATTGGCTAGATCATAACCTTGTGCAGACCCAATCCGGCCACATATTGTAGCTAGTACTCACACACTTAGATAGATGATTCTTGATTCTTGTACATGCCATGATCAGTTTTACTTGCCTTGTCCTAGCTCTAGATTTACAGCTTACCTTGCCATGATACTCACATGTATATTCCATGATTTTCTTGTATATACTCTCTATTTACAGTCTTATAGCTTTTGTCATATCTTGTGAATGGTTATTAGTTGATTGTACTCGTTCCATCCTGACTGGATATGTTGACAAAATATTACAGATGCTGATGAGGAGGATTATAGTACCTACTACGGTCCGGATGACGTAGTGGGCTTAGACTTGGAGACCTTGGTCCAGCAGGGCTTAGCTCCGCCCGACGAGCCTCTAGCTTAGTTTAGTTAGAGTAGATATTTTGGACTGGACCTTGTCTCCAGCTTGCTACTTATGCTTATGTTATTATATTTTGGGATTGTATAACTATATTACTTCGTGTGTCTCTCTCTCGTTGTTGAGCTGGATTTAGACTTGTGATTATATCTATCTAGTCTTTGTGCCATGATTTCTTTCTTCTAGATTGTGATTGAGTTTATCAGTATTTCATATCATATACCTCCGTACGGAGATGACAGGTTATTATATACTATTTTGTTGGCTAGTAGACCTACAACGTTCTACGTCGTTTTTACGGTGTAGGCTGGACGGTGTCACGCACTTGTGCCCCTACCTTGGGTGCGAGTCGTGACAGTTTGTTCTCACACGTCGGCAACATCCATACACACCTTTCAATGCATATAGTGCGCGACCATGTCGCCCGGTTTGTCGGGGCACACGCCGTATCGGGGTGAATTTCTAAGTTTTTGTTAGTTCGAAAACAAGTTTTTCTTGATTCTGAATGACGTGTAACTTCCTGTATAAAAGGTGAAAATTAATTCTATAAAAAGGGTTTCGATCCCCTAAATGTTGTTTATAACTACCTTGAATTAGTTTATGAAAAATCTTATTACTTAGTTCGGGAAAGGTCGTCTAAATCAGCACTCTGGCTGGATTGGATATCGTTCTATTTCTCGTTGAATCGGGATTTTGGCCTGACTTCGCCTCGGTTTCTCGACGAATATGAATCAGTTCGTCTTGAACTAACTAGCAGTGCTCCTAGATGGTTATATTGGTGTTCCACAGGATTTTACGTAAACGAAAATGCTCGAGTATGGAAAGAGAAACACTGCGATGAACGGACATACCTTAAGGTATGACGACGGAACTCCATGTTTGCCCGCGCGGTGGCTGTGACGCCCAGGATCGGTGGCGCACGGCTGCAGGGGATCCAGGGTGTTCGCGGGGGCTCCGGATGGCGGCGACCAGGTTTCGGTTTGGCAAGGACCTTTCCGCAATGATTTGTGTAACAGGTTAAATCGGGATTTTCGACGAGTATATAAGAGGGTTTAAAAATTCTAATTCCTCTCGGAAAAGCTTTTTGATTTGGGCTTAGTCTTTGATTCTATCTAATCCTCTGTGGTTCGCGGAAGGAAATTGGGGAGGGTCGCGATTCTCAGTTTACTGTTCCCTTTCGGGAACAGTAAGCCGCTGGCTGCTTCTTTTTTTTTGTAGCATATTAAGCTTATATATATATATATATATATATATATATATATATATATATATATATATATATATATATATATATATTTATAACTAATTAATCACAACCCTTCTAATATTAAATACTATAGAGAAGAAAAGTACCAAGGATTATTTTATAACCTATAAAAAATAAAAATCCTTTTTATTATAACAACTCATTTAAACAATAAGTTAGCATAATTAGTAAATCATTTATCCTTTAGTAATGTACCAAAATAATAATAACATAAATTCTAATATTCTCAAATATTCCTAAAATATTTAAAGAAATAAATTGTACCAAGTATGGTAATTACTATACAAAATATAATTTGCCATAATTTTTGGCTATGAAGGATGTTCTGAAATGACTTGAGATAAAATAAGCTTAAAAGTAAAAATATAACAAAAAAAAAATCCTACAAAATTTTGGGGGTTTATATCCTACCCAACTTATAAAAATTTCGTCCTCGAAATTAAAATTAGAATTAATAAAAATATAATATAGCGGAATACGAAAAGAGTGTAAGTGTTTCAAGTCATAACTTCTTGTCTGCAAGGGTGAAGGAGGTAGGGTACAAAAATTTAAATGGGCACCATATTCTATCAGTTGGGGGTATTCTTAGTCTTACAATGGATAATGAGCATACAGTTGTTTGAGGGATTGGTTTGGTCTTGCATGGTAAAAATCAAGTAGGGTGAGAATTTCATCCGGGGTTGTTCTAAGGGTTAATAAGTCGTGCATGAGGTATAATTGAGACGGAGCACAAGATGGTGTGTTCATGTGGGACCTGTGAGTCATGTGTGTAGGGTGGTTTGTCTAGTTCATGAGGGTAAAACTTGCTGGAAGGAAAGGCTAGTGTTGTGCTCCAAATATCGAAGTCACGGTAGATGCATCAAAATGACACTTGGTAGACTTTGACGTCATAAACCACTTAATTTATCAACTCAAGTGGAGGACTTTTGTCAAGTTCATAGAGGCGTTCTTAGAGGTTGAATGACTAACCTTTCTATAGCATTCCAAGGTTATTGACGGGGTCACAGATCATGCATACAGTTTTCTAATGGTGTCGGTGATTGTGCTCATGCATTTGGGTTGAGAACTAGTAATCACAATAGAGAGAAGCATTATGTTATGACTATAGACTATCTAGTAAGGTGTAGTTTTTGGTGACATGTCATGACTAATAACACAATGGTATAACTAGGGTAATACCTGCTAGATTCTCAATCTCAGGATGGGTGTCTATCGCCTCCATGGTAAATGTCTGTCCATGCCCTTGTCTATTCATTTCCTGCCTTAAATGAGCTGCCTGGTCAGGTAAAGGTGGTCTCCGCCGATATCCTTGTGATGCTCCTATTCCCGGTGCTAGGGGTCTTGGCATCTGCTACTGAGCTGGTGCTAAAGCGAGTAGTGTTGGTCCTTGGGCCTGCTGATGTGGTGCTAAGTCATGTCGTCCAGGACAATCTCTGACCTTGTGTTGCTCCGATCCACATCCTAAGCACTGGCCCAACCGAATGCGACAATCTCTCTGAATGTGCCCTTGTCTTCCACAGAAATGGCAAGTAGGCTTCTCTCGAGCCTGGTAAGGCCCTGCTATCTCATGCTGATATGCCATGGGACGTCTATTAGGTCCACTCTGGTCAACTCTAACTGGTCTGTGCATTGGGGTAGGACGCCTCTGGTCATGCTGTGTCTCCTTACGGAGGAGCTCCTGGCTACGTGCTTCCTCTAAAACAGCTGTATGAGAGACTCGAGACTGTGTGGTTGTGTAAGGCTTGAGCTCTGGTGAAAGCCCTTGATGGAATCTCCTTGCTCTCTCCTACTCCGTCGGTATCAACGATGCGCCAAATTTACTCAGGCGGCTGAACTCCGTATCGTACTCATCTACTGACATGTTTCCTTGCTTTAGATGAAGGAACTGGTCGTAGAGAGCGTCTCGAACATGGATGGGAAAAAATCTCTCATAGAAGAGGTCATAAAACTCCTTCCATGTGATCCCAGTGCCCAGTCGTCTTTCTTCAGCCTTCCACCAGTGGTGAGTATTGTCTTCCAAGAGTAAATCTACTGTTGTCATCCAATCATGTGCCGACAACTGGAAAGCCTTCAAGTATTTCTCTGTGCTGATAAGCCATACGAAAACATCTAAAGGACCCTCGGTGCCCTTAAAATTCTTAGGCCCCATGTCGATGAAATCCTTAATGGAGCCCAGATAAGGTTGCGGAGCTGGTGCTGGATTTGGTACCGGGGTTGGTGGTGGAGGTCTAGCTAGGTAGGCCATCATGCTCTGCCTCAACATTTCTATTTGTTGCCACTGAGATTGTAGCATAGCATACATGAACTGGGTGGTTGGGTCCGCACCAGTCGGTAGTGGGGACAGCTGGGGTCCAGGCTGTGGTGAAAACTGCTGAGGAAAAGGTGTCGGTACATTCTCTTCTGAGGGTACTGTAGTGGTTTGCTCAACCTGGCTGACTGGGGGCACTTGGGCTTCCTGCTGTACCGTCGATGGGTTCGTGGTATTCTGCTGTGGCTCTAGCTGATACGGAGTCACCGGGGTCATTGGGGGAACCTGTTCTTCCTGAGAAGTTGCATCACCAGATGTGATGGCTAGGGTAGAGGTGTGTCCACTGTGTAGAGTCATATTGCAGGCACGAAAATAAGGGCAATGTTAGAATAGATTCAGATAGGTTTTGAGTCAAGCAATTAAAAAAAAGAGTTTAATAAAGAATTCAAAATGTCACCAACCCGTAGATAAGATCCTAGAGGGCAATTATGGTAAGCTAACCATATCTTAATCCACATAAAATCGTACAAAAAGCGAACCAAATGAACTATGGTTGATCAGACCACAATACACAGGTTCTGATAAGACAATGTATCAGTGGGCGCCCACAATAAAACATATGTCCTGAACAAGCTCGATGAGGGAGTAAGCTCGCAAAACTAGGCTATAATAGCAACATTAGTC